>PVIA01005558.1:32939-86638 GCA_004024845.1 Tonatia bakeri
GGGAAGGCGGTCGGAGAGACGGGGGAGGGAAGCGGGCTGGGTGGGGGGTCGGAGAGACAGAGGAGGTGCCGTGGGGTGGCGTCGGCGGGCGGGGGGGGGCCCAGGGGAAGGGAAGGGGTCCTTGGCGCCTCTCGCCCCAACCCGGGCGCCCAGGGGGCAAGGGGTGCTCGCACCTTCCCAGTTGCCTCAGCGGTGCAGACTAGGGTTATTTTCCTAGGGCTTCCCTTCTCTCACGCACGTTTGCCTTTTTTCCCCCCTCAGAGTGCCATTAAGGGGAAATTGCAAGAATTAGGAGCTTATGTTGGTAAGTTGTGTTGCTGTTGTTAGTCTAATGAATTTAGAGTTTGCAGCTAATTAAGTTTCAGGGAGTGCATTTTTTAAATTGTGCTTTTGACTTTGAAGAGATCCTTTTTTGCTTTCAAATGTGATATTCCCTGGTTACTTTTCCTAACCGTTTTTTTTAATCGGAAACTTTGTATGTAACCTTTTTTTTAAAACCCCTTCCCTTGTGATGTTTTGAAATTGTTTAGCTTCCTCTGTTGGGTACTGTCGTATTTTTCTTGTTTTTCCTGTTTTGTTTACTTTTTTCTTAGTCTTTGTTTTTCAGAATTATTTTGCATGTGGGTTGCTTGATGTTTTCTGGCATTTGCTTCTGCCATGGTTCAGTGAGTTTTATTTTCAGATCTCTTTATTTTTTTCCTGTTCCTTTTTGTTTTACCTCCGACAGTAATGTGTCTTCTTTCTCTTTATTCCTTTGTGATTTATGTAATTTGAGAGTTTACTTTGGGCTAGGCACTGTGTTTAACCCTTGTATATGCCTTAGGTAGTGATAATCCTCAGGAGGACACTGGACGGTAAGTAGCAATATCCCCAACTGTACAAGCAAGGAAACTGAGGCTTTGAGTGTTTATTTGAGCAAGATTGAAATCTGGGTCTGTTTGGCTGCAAAGCTAGTGCCTCCTTTAAAAATAATCGCTGTCACTTATGATGGTGGTTCTCAAGGTGTGGGAGACTCCAGGGGTCTCTGAAGTCAGAACTGTTTTCTTATTTGGCTGATGGGGTACTTGCTGTTTTCACTGTGCTGACATTTGGATTGTGCAAAAGCAGTGGTGGGTAAAACTTCTGGTACTTTATCCTGAATCAAGAAACAAAATCTCACACCAAACTCTAGGAGAAACCATCATAATTCTGGGCCAGACTTAGCACTTGCAATTAAAAAAAAAAGTCCATTTCACTTAAGAATGTGATTGATGAGGTGGCATGCGCTGGGCAGACATTTTCTTGAAATGAGCGCAGGAAAAGAACTGATAGACTTGCTGCCGATGACATGAGTTGAGGTTTTAGGTGAGTTTTCAAAAGTTTGCGCCTGCCCCAGTGAACTTGGCAACTTCCCAGCGCTTAAGAGCCTTTCTGATGAAATTAGTGGTGATAGTAACAGATGGTTCTTTTATATTGTGTAATGAAATGCATCAGAATGGTTTGTATAGCTCAGTGAACTGATTTTTTTTCAAATGACCAATGTGATGGTACAAAATCATACAAGGGTAAAGGATCCGTTAAAAGTTTAGGATGAAGCAGTAGATTTTCCTGTAACAGTGCACAGTTACTGATACCATTTTAGTTTTGATATTACTGCTCACCTTTAAGAAACTACCACTTGTTGAATTTTGATGTGATATCACAAAACAATGTCCACATTACTTGCAGAGGCTATTAAAATACTTGTTTTTCCAACTCTGTATGTATAAGACCAGACTTTTCCATAGTCTTCCGTTGGAGTGACATATCACAACAGGTTAAATGCAGAAGCAGAAATTAGAATCCTACTGTCTGTTAACCCAGATGTTAAAGAGATTGAGAAGAGCATAACTGATTTTATTTTTTTGCTCTCATTTTTTGTTTTGGAATATTATTTTTCATTAAAATATCTGTTAATATAAGTGGGTTTATTGTTAACATTTGATAGGTGTATTTTAAATGAATTAGTAAGTGCATTTTTAAATTTTCAGTTTTAATTTGTAGCGTGGTAAATATCAGTAGGTAAACTCACATAAATGAAACCTCTTTGGTGGTCATCAGTAATTTTTAAGAGTGTAAAAGGTCTCTGAGACCAGACAGTGTGAGAATTGCTAGTTTACCACATTTTGGACACCTTACATAAATGACCTGTTGTTGAGAATTTTAACAGGTGAGAAAATTGAGGCTCACGAAGTTAAAGGTGAAGCTGAACCAGGACTGATTTGTCACTTGATTCATTCAACACTTAATGGATGCCAGCTGTGTGCCGGGAACACGTTTTGGGTTAAAAAGAAGTCCACAGAAAATGTACATTGAGAACTGTCTTAATTCTGTCATGTGAAATAACAGACATGTTAATAAGTTTAAAGTCATTCTTAACTGATGATTGTTATCCTTTATGAAAAGTCTCAAACCAAGAATACTGAACCTATTACAAGCTTTGTGAAGTTCAGTATGATATGTAATTGTAGCCCTGACTGGTGTGGCTCAGTGAATTGGGGCGTTATCCCACAAACTGAAAGGTTCCCGGTTCGATTCCTGGTCAGGGCACATACCTGGGTCACTGACCAGGTCCTGGATTGGGGACGTGTGAGAGGCAACCGATAGGTGTTCCTCTATCTAGCATGTTGATCTTTCTCTCCCTCCCTTCCCCTCTCTAAAAACTAAATCTTGTTTTAAAAATGTAACCGTAGGAAAAGTACCACGTACTTTATTACAGCTTTCAAAATGTTTTCATACAGTTCAGTGTGTTCTAAACATGATGCTGGAGTGGGATGGCAGGTAGTGGCATCTCTCCTTTTACAGGGAGAGAAATGGAGACGTGGGGGTGAACAGGGCTGATCGGTGGCAGGTTTCAGTGTTGGGTCCTTGATCGTGTCTGGTATGTCAGCCTTCTTTTAGGGCCTTGGTGGGCTCACGAACAGGTGTTAGTCACTCTTGACGCTCCACTGGCACATGGCTGAAATACGTCCTGACGAGTAGCACGTTAACACAGCTTCTCAGCTTGTTCCTGCTTCTTTCCTGGAAGTTTTCTCTGAGGGTAGAGATTTCATACTTGTTTTGTCCCAGTGGCCTACCGGAGAACCTGTTTTTTCCTTAAGTGTCAATAAAGTGGGTAAACAGTTCACCATTAATAGGTTTTTATTGAAATAAAAGTGTGCATTATTTATGTTTACAGTTAGCTGCCAGATTACTTGTTTGTGAGCAGTTGTCTTTGTGCAAAGGTACTTTCTAATCCTTTGTGCTAGAGAAAGTCATGGACACCTGTAAGTTTATTGAAACTGTCCTTTAACAAATACCTGACAGGATAGTTGTGGGGATGTAAAGTACAACGTAGGGAATGTATCGGTGACATTGTTGCAACTGTATGGTGTCTGGCCGGCAAGTGCCGGGTGACCACTTTGTGAGTGTCTAATCGTTGGGTTTGACGCCAAAACCGATATATTGTACGTCAAATGTAATTTAAAAATGACAAATCGTTTTAAAAAGTAAATGTTTGACTACTTATTTCAAGGCGTTGGGCAGGCTGCAAAGGTGAATAGCTGTTTTTGTTAAGAGTGATACTGTCTCACTCGGCTGTTTAAAATGGAGCACTTCAGAAAGGTGATGATTATAATTTAGTACAGTATTTTGTTCACATTTTAGAGGTATGAGCTTACAGAAGGCTTCAAAATTTTTAGTTTTTTGTCCGTATGTACATTTCAAATGAACTTGAGAAATCCACTGGAATTCTGTAAAAATGTATCGTGAACACATTAATTTCTCATTGGTCTTATTTCCTGTTCTGTACCTACTAATGCATCTGTAAACTTCTGGCAGTTTGTTGGGACGCACTTGCTGTGCGTGAAACTGCACATGCTCAGAGTGTACAGTCTGTTATGTCTTCACACGACTCCGCAATCCAACTAGCGAGTGTTTGCATCACTCTCCAGAGTTCCTGGGGCTCCTTTGTAGCCCTTCCTCCACCTCTTTTTCCTGTTCACACCCTGTCCCCACCCAGGCAACCGCTGATCTCATTTCTATAAAATTTTAGAAAATGCTAACTTAACATATAGTGGCAGAAAGCACAGTCTCTGTTTTTATCACCAACATTATGAGGGAGAGGAACTGTCAAGCTGCCAAAGCATTCCAGTTTGTTGACTTTTCTGGGTGACCAGTGGTGGCCCACAGCAGGTACACTTTGCATGACTAAGCTACCAGGGTCATTTACTAAAATTTTCAGAAAGCAGTGGGGGCCTGTCGGTACTCTACAAAGAAAATAATAAATGACTGGCTACTTGTCCTTGTAGCTCCTCACCATCATCAGATACTGGCTGCTCTCCGTTTGTAGACTGGGGCTTCTCAATATAGTTGTGCTTGTCTTGGACTGGATTTTTGATATTTCTCCTTGAAACAAATGTCTGATAGTACTTCTGAAGTGAACCTTTCTGCTTGCATGGGAATATGAGTATTTAAGGTACTAAAGAAATGGAAAGAGTTTTTTCCTTAGATTTTAGAGTCCTGGTAAACAACTTTTGCTTCCTTACCTTACTGTGGTGGGTTTTGTTTTTGTCGATTGGGTCTCAGACCTCACCCTCACAATCACTGTGTAGGGAAGGGTATTAGTATAAAATAATGAGTTGAGATTTAATCCTAAAATTGAATTTTTAAATAATGTAAGGTTTTTTTGTTTCACTTTTTTTGATGTTGAGACAATGTTATCCTGAATAATTGAAGTTTACCAAGGATAAATAAGTGTTCTCTTGAGTAACAAACACGAAACTAAACAAAACTAAGTTGTTTTTGAGGAGTGTCCATATGTTTTCTAGAAGCTTCTCTGAAATTAATGAGCATTGTCAAAAAGATGAAGGAAGTGTATGCACTCTAAGTGTGATGCTGTAATTCAGAATATCTGGTTTTGTAAGTGTTCATTACTCCAATTCCCATTCTTCTAGTAACTTCAATACTTACAGAATGAGGGGCAAAAGGCTCTACTTTCTGGTCCAACATAATTCCAGTAGAACTAAGATTAATTCTTAGAGCTGTATCTATATTTTCAATCATGTCAATTTTAAGTAGAAGAAAATATTGAGGAAAACATGAAGTTTTTATATACTTTTCCTTTTAATTAAATAGATGAAGAACTTCCTGATTACATTATGGTGATGGTGGCCAACAAGAAAAGTCAGGACCAAATGACAGAGGACCTGTCCCTGTTTCTGGGGAACAACACAGTTCGATTCACCGTATGGTATGTTTCTGAATATTTACCCCTTGGACCCAAGTTTGGCACAAGTGAGAGCAGGCATTCTGTCTGAAAAGAGGGATGGATGAGAGAGTCGGTCAGATTCAGTGGGGAGAGGCAGGTTGTGAGCAGTGAGCACAGCCTCCAGAGCCAGGCTGCCGTGGTTGAATTCTGGATCTGCCTCTTGCCTTGATTTACCACTTTGTAAAATGGGAATTTAGGATCTCAGTGAGGGTTAAATAAGCTGGTGCAGGTAATATGCTCATAGAGAGTCCTTAGTGTATGTTAACTGTTGTTACTGTGTTTCTCTTGTAAACTTCTGCATTTTATCATTGTTCTCCTTCAGTTTAAATCAGTTTCAGATTTTTTTTTTTTGGATTGGGGTGACTCCCTAACTTGCCCCTTTTATTTTTTAAGTTCAGAACTTTTTAAAGTTTGGAGTTTTGTTTTATTTTTCAAAATTATTTATTTATTTTTAGAGAGGGGAGAGGAGAGAGAAAGGGAGAGAAACATCAATCAGTTGCCTCTCGTACACCCTCAGTTGGGGACTTGACCTGCAACCTTTCAGTTCCTAGGCTGGCACTCAATCCACTAAGCCACACTAGCCAGGTCTGAAGTTTGGAATTTTAAAATAGGCAACTTTGTGTTCATATGTAAGTTAATATTATAATTTTCACTGTCCTTTTTCAAACCACATAGCCCTCAAGTTTAAAATACTGACTGAAAGCATAAGAGTCAGTTCAAGAGGGCAGGGCAGGTTCTAGTACCGGGTTTAAGGTAGACTGAGGGCTAGGGGAGGGTGATGGTGTGACTGAGCGGGAAAGGCGGTGTAAGGCCTCCCACACTGCACACGAGGGTTACAGAGCAAGTGGATGATGGGGCCAACGGCTGGGGAGCAGAGCGGCCTGCTTGATCTGAGCAGCACGAGGCCGGGACCGGGAGTAGGAGACACTAAGGAGGAATGCAAAGCTGGTTAACTTCTCCTTTAAACCAGAAGCTTGTCTTGAAGGTGTTTGGCCCCACCAGGTTAAATGAATGCATTATAGCTTTTTTGAAGCTTTCTTGCAAATTTTCACAGAATTTGCTTTGAAGAACATGGAGTGCAGTGGTCAGTCCTCAGATGTTTGGTACATAAATTAGTACATGGTGTGTGTGACCTAACCCACTGGGTACAGTTTGTCCCCAGAATGTACCCCACTTCCCCCCCCAAAAAAAAATCATAATGTTTTGACTGAGGAAATTGCCATTATCATCATTACTTTTTTTTCTTTTAAAGTCTTCAGCATTTCAGGTATTTGTTTTTTGGACAGTTTTATGACCTGACTTCTGGTTCAATCTTTAGATCATTTTAGTTTGAGTTCACTAATTTAATATGGGAAATTGACCTAGTAGATCAGTTCTCAGATAACTTGGATGGGATGTGTTAGACAGATTTCTTACATAAATAGATTGCTAACTGAATTTGAATTTAAAATGAAATTAATTCAACTTCGCCTTGCCATAAATGCAGTCCTTACTATTGAGTGTCTTATTACATCCTGTGGAGACTTAAACCAGGTCACAGTGTTAAGAATGCCTAGTTTTGGTCCCAGAAGCTCTTTCAAATGACCTATTAAATTCAGCCCTTTAACATGTACTTAACACCAGTGATGGTGTCTCTCTTTTGGCACCTTGCTTTCCTAGTTAAACGTTTGTTGACAGCAGTCCCAGGCAGACTACTCCTGACTCTTTGGAGCGCTGCAGTAACTGTGTCCTAGGTGACAGTGGCATGTGACTGGACTCTGAGTGGAAAAGGTGCTGTTTCTGGTGTTGCAGGAGGCGTGGCTTCCTGGAGGCATTTAAGGCAAATTTGCCTTGTGTGAAACTGTTGGAATAAAAATGGGTTCTGTTATAAGCAAGACTGTGGTCTGTGCTTGTGTACAGTGTTGCTTTTGTAAAGAATAGTTAACAGCAAAATGTGATGGTATATTTTGAGATTCTTAAGTTTTATCACCTCAGAATTAAGTTTTTTCAGAAACCGTATGAGTAGATAAAACGAATTTAAACTGTACCTAAACAGTTGTAATAGTAAGCTATAGTACACGTTTGTTATATTTTATATTTTACCGTAAGTTACATTGCATCTGTAGTCCTTATGAAACAAAATAATATTTTTTCTAGATAAGATGGTGTGGTTGGATCATATCACCTTCATTTTTGCAGAGGCTAAATGTAGAAAATAGTAATGAAAAATAGGGTTTTCAGTTGGCTCTTAGAGTATTCATATAAAGTCTTTAAAAAATGTGAAACATAATTTTAATACCAGGTATCCATCAAGCCATTTAGTAGCATTTATCATTATTTATCTGGAGATTGATTTTATAAGGTCATGAAGTTTGAGTGACAGTCAAAATAAAACCTTCCATGATTAAAGGAAGCTTTACTTTTTTTTTGTTTTTTTGTTTTTGTTTTTTAGGCTTCATGGTGTATTAGATAAACTTCGCTCAGTTACAACTGGTAAGATCCATAAAAGTGGGCTTTTTTGGAATTTGTTATACATATGTTTGTATTCTTTCTAAAGCCACTTAAACTGCTTTGGTGGGGAAAGCATAAATTTGAAAATAGTTCATTTAAACATTTTTGAGGAAGCACATTTTTATGATTTTAAAAGCAAAATTTTAATACAATTCAAAGATAATATGAATAAGGGAGGAGAATTAAGCAGTTTTCCTAAGGAAGTGATAGAGACTGCACAACAATTTAGTCTCAACAATGGTTGGATGTTTTATAATTGAAAAATACTTAAAAGTCCAGTAATAGTAAAACTAATATATTACATATGGAGTAGTAACTACTTAAACTGGTGTAGAATAGCATGATGTGCTTTTAAATTGGTGATGAACAATGGGAAGGATCAGAGTAATAAAACCAGTTTTAAAAGATCGTGTGTGTTTCTCTCCAGACCCCTCTAGTCTAAAGTCTTCTGATACCAACATATTCGATAGCAGCGTGCCTTCGAACAAGAGCAGTTTCAGTAGGGGCGACGAGAGAAGGCACGAAGCCGCAGTGCCGCCCCTTGCAGTTTCTAGCTCTAGGCCTGAGAAAAGAGATTCCAGAATTTCTGCAAGCTCACAGGAGCAGAAAACCAATAATGTCAGGTGAGAGTCCTAGGTAGACCTGTGGGCAGATGGGCATGTGTGTGACATTTACGTTAGTTTTTATATCTTTAAATTGCCATTTTCAGAAATTTTTGGAAATAGTGAGGTAGTCATGAGTAATTTTCAAAATAAAGAATGGGCCCTCGCCCTGACCTGTGTGACTCGGTCGGTTGGGTGGTGTCCCACAAAGCGATAGGTCACTCATTGGATTCCTGGTCAGGGCATACTCCTGGGTTGTGTGCCTGGTCCCTAGTTGGGGCATGTAGGAAAGGCAGCTGATCAATGTTGCACACATTGATGCTTTTCTCTCTTTCTCCCTTCCTTCCCCTCTCTAAAATAAAATAAAATCTTAAAAAAAAAGAGCGGGCCCTGGCCTTGTTGCTCAGTGGCTGGAGTGTTGGCTGTACACCAGAAAGGCTGTGGGTTTGATCCCCCATCAGGGCACAAACCCTGGTTACTGGTTTGGTCCTGGCTGGGGCACATGTGGGAGGTAATTGATCGATGGTTTTCCCTCATATCAGTGTTTGTTTCTGTCTCCCTCCTTCCATTCCATCCCTCCCCCCTCCTCTCTAAGCATCAGTGAGTGAAGATGTCCCTGGGCGAAGATTAAAAAAAAACAAGAAGAATGGATGAGACCAAAGTATGATTATTTAGCACAAATGTAGTAAATCAGAGTTTCAAAACAAAATGACATTTCAGAGTAGGTTTTAATGGAATACATAAAGGGAATATCAGACTTTTTCGTTACAACTGAAGTAGATGTTCTTTGACAATTTGAACATGTTCTCTAAATTGGTTGTAATATGTGTTTCGTGTTATGTTGTGTTTAATAGACAGACATATGATGATGGAACTGCAACCCGACTAATGTCGACAGTGAAGCCTCTGAGAGAGCCAGCACCCTCTGAAGATGTGATTGATATTAAGCCAGAACCAGATGATCTCATTGATGAAGACCTCAATTTTGTGCAGGAAAATCCCTTATCTCAGAAAAAACCTACAGTGACGCTTACATATGGTTCTTCTCGCCCCTCTATTGAAATTTATCGCCCACCTGCAAGTCGGACTGCAGATAGTGGTGTTCATTTAAACAGGTTGCAGCTTCAACAGCAGCAAAACAGTCTCCATGCTGCCAAGCAGCTTGAGATACAGAACAGCCGGGTGTACGAAACGGGCCGTCTGTGTGAGCCGGAAGTGCTCCGCACCTTAGAGGAGACTTACAGTCCCTTCTTCAGAAGCGGCTCAGAAAACATGAGTATGGAGGTTTGTATATACTTGTAAATCTTGGCTCGTTAGCTGAAAATTGGCAGTTCTTGATACTAAATGGTATGTGAATTAATTAAATACATATTGTTAGTTTACTTTAAACTGATTTCTGTGCTACTCAACATATAGGGTTGGCCAAAAAGTTTGTTTGGTTTTTTCTGTTAAGACAGCTATAGTAGCACTTAGTGGTCTTTAGCTTCATTTGAAACAGTTTTGTTAGATTGTATTGTGACAGCTGTCATATCAGCATGCATTTAAAAAAACTGATC
This sequence comes from Tonatia bakeri, assembly GCA_004024845.1. Classification (NCBI taxonomy): domain Eukaryota; kingdom Metazoa; phylum Chordata; class Mammalia; order Chiroptera; family Phyllostomidae; genus Tonatia; species Tonatia bakeri. The sequence continues at coordinate 42,854 of PVIA01005558.1, forward strand.
AAAATTGGTGCATTCTTGTGCAGCCATTTTAATATTGAAGATGGAAGAAGATATGCATCATATTAGGCATATTATGTTTTATTATTTCAAGAAAGGAAAAAACGCAACTGAAATGCAAAAACAGATTTGTGTGGTGTGTAGGGCAGAGGCTGTGACTGATGGAACGTGTCTAGAGTGGTTTGTGAAGCTTCATGCTGGAGATTTCTTGCTGGACGATGCTTCATGGTCGGGTAGACCTGTTGAAGTTGATAGTGATCAGACAGACAGTAATTGAGAATAGTCAACATTATACTTTGCAGGAAACAGCCAGCAGAATATCCAGGTCAGTAAAGTTATTGGTGTCTTTTATTTTACAGAAGAAAAGTACAGACTTTTTGGCCAACCCAATATTACACTAGTTAGACTTTCCTCCCCATCTACAGGAATTTTACATCTTCTCTCCTGAGATACCGACATGTGAGATAGTTTCAGCCTTACATTATAGTGTTGGTGGGGTTTTAGGTCAATTTTAGGTTTTTCACAGCATTAACTAGTAAGTGCTTTATTAGTTTCCCCAACAGTGCTGTGTGCTGCTGCCTATGAATGAATATAAAGCACTAGGTTTTGTTTTCACTGAAGGTTGGCTATTAAGGATAATCATATTTTTATAAGAAAGCAGGAAATAGCCCATGAATTTTTAATATGATTGGCTTTTTCTTAAAAAAGAAAAAACATTCTATGATAATAACTTTGCTATTTTCTGAGACTAGGTAAGCATGAATTTATCTGATTGCAGGAGGAAAACTTTCGGAAGAGAAAGTTGCCCGTGGTAAGTTCAGTTGTTAAGGTAAAAAAATTCAGTCACGACGGAGAAGAGGAGGAGGAGGACGACGACGGCGGCTCCCGGGCGGGGAGCATCTCCAGCAGCGTGTCGGTGCCCGCGAAGCCCGAGAGGAGGTACCTGGGCGTGCCCGTGAAATAGTCTTGAATTGCTTGGTGGAGTGTTCTGGGATCCTTGGAGAGGATGTCATAGACATGAAAATTTAATAAAATATAAGACTTTCCCATTAGTTTTTGAGGAAAAAAATTTAAGGTTTTATTTCTTTTTAGAGAGGGGGAAGGGAGGGAGGAAGAGAGGGAGAGAAACATCCGTGTGTGTTTGCCTCTCGTGCACCCCCAGCTGAGGACCTGGCCTGCAGCCCAGGCACGTGCCCTGTCTGGGGATTGAACATGCTACTCTAGTTTGCAGGCTGGCGCTCAGTCCACTGGCCACACCAGCCAAGGCAAGAAGAATAAATCAATGAAAGAGAAATTGCTTGAAATTGGAGAAATTGTAGAGGATGTTAAAAACTAATCTGAGTGGAAAAGTTGAACAGATTCATTATTGTTAAAAGTTCATAAGGTTTCAGTCTGGTTAGTCTTTCCTAAAATCTGCAGCTGCGTGTTCCTAAGAGGAGGCTGTAGTAAAGGCACAGTGGATGGCTCAGCATGTAAAGAACTCAAATCTATCATCAAAATATGTTTTTTAACTTTTTTAGACCCTCACTTCCTCCTTCTAAACAAGCTAACAAGAATCTAATTTTGAAGGCTATATCTGAAGCCCAAGAATCTGTAACAAAAACAACTAACTATTCTGCAGGTAATTTAAACGAATTATGTTTTTATTAAGTAAGCGATTGCTGTAGCCCTTGAGAAAGCTAGAAATGATTGCTCCCCAATGTGGTAAAATAAAGATGCCCGTGTGATGTCAAGACCAAGATGAGGTTCAGAGAGGGATGGTTTTAAAAGGAGATTTGACCAGTTTGAGAAACTTCCCCAACTCTCAGTGGAATTTAGTTCTCCAAGCAACTACAATGCCTTTTACTCCCTCTTCCTAGTGTGCATGAAATACATAATAAATATAAATTGTTGCCTGCTTTGAAGCAAAGGAGACAGGTCAGCTATAAGCTGACTGTACAGAAAGCTCGTTCTGAAATGCGAACCAAATCATGGGTGCCATGTTGTCATTAAAGTCTTTCTTCTGTGCCCCACGCGCTGGAGCCGTTGTGTGAAACTTCCGTTAGTAAATTGAAATGATTACCGACTTTAAAATTTACTTTATTTTTGCTACATATTCAATTGAACGTTCTTTTAGCGTTGTTTTTCCATCTCTTTTTGTGGCCCCTCCTAAAGTGAACTGTAAGCTATCAACTCTTGACCCTAAAGGCGTCCTTGCCCCAGCTTTCCTCACCCTGATCTGACCTGTGAACGTGAACCTGAGCAGGTTTTGGCCGATGGGAGAAGGGTTCCGGGTCTGTACTCGACCCCAGCAATTCCTCTACTTTATTCCCATTTTCCTCTGTCACAATATTATTTGAAGTGATAAAAAAATTCAGAGAATTTTACTCAGTGCGACCTTGAAATTTCTTGCTTGCCCTCTTGGAGATTGCCCAAGTCTTTCTGAGAAATAGCATTGAAAGTATTTCTTTACCTAGTTTATCTAAATTGCAATTTGAAGTCGTTATGGGATCATGAAGCAGAATTGCATTTGGTTAAAAATGAATACATACATGCTTCAGTGTACTTATGACACATGATTTAAAATGTGTAGATCTTCAAATACATGTTGGTATTTAAGTCAGGTTATCTATTTTGGGAATATTGTGAGAAAAAATGAGGTGGTATGTATGAACTGTTTCAAACTTCTCATGTTCTGAAGTGAAGGAGGTATTTCCATTTAACATGACTGTTGAGTTTGATGTGTTACTACATTTTCATTTCCATCTTTTTTTGCATTCTACATAAAAGTCTCGCAGAAACAGACACTTCCAGTTGCTCCTAGAACCCGAACTTCTCAGGAAGAGTTGCTGGCGGAGATGGTCCAGGGGCAGAGCAGGACCTCTAGAATAAGTCCCCCTGTTAAAGAAGAGGAAACAAAGGGAGAGAACGTAGAAAAAAGTCAAGGTAATAATTTAAATGAAATTTCATTCTTTATTACACTTTTTTCATGAGGCATTAAATGTTTTTCAGTGAGTGTTTATGAGATATTACAAAAAATGCTCACTAGCCCAAAAATAGAATAAGAAGGGACCGTGAGGAGTCTATACCTACATTTTTCAGAATACTAGAAACCTTTCTATCGTGGACATTTTTAATGTTCTCCAAAGTGGAAAGAACAGTGCAATGATTTTCTATGAACTACATCACCCAGTTTTAATATGATCAAAATTTTGCTGGTCTTTAGAAAGTGCCAATTTGATGATTCATAGATACATTACATCTTTCCTTCTTTTTGTTAATTCCACCCCATTCTCTCAGATTTGAAATCCTATCTTTAAATCTCCCCTTTCTCAGCATCCTCTCTCTGTGACCTACCAGATATGCCTCTTGTCCCAGCGATCCTGCTTTCTCCCCTGTGCCTGACATGCTGCAGTCAGCTCCCAGCTGATCCACATGCTGCTTTCCTCTCAATTCCCCATCCCCAGCTCCTCACAGACGGTCTCCATGTCAAGTTTGACTTACTGTGTCACTTCTTTGTGAGAGCATCTGTAGTGTTGGTGCACCCCCACCCCCAACCCCTCCATGCATGGCCCAGGCCTGAAGCCATCAACGTGGCTGTTCCCCAGCTCCCTTGTCAGGCCCTGGGTCTGGCCAGCCCTTACCCCACTGCTCTCCACTGTTCTTCTGTTCCCATTAGGAAAGATTTTAGTTTCTTCTTTTTTTCTGCTATGATCTGAATTTAAAAGCCCCATTGAACCTTTATGCTCATGGCATTATTTCTAATTTATGCTTTTCTAACACTAGAATAAGTTTTATTTTTCTTCTTCTGTGTCCTTTAAATTGTTCAAGGTTCATCTCACATTTACTTGTTTCATGAAGCTTTATGAGTTCATCCTATATTTGCCTTTGTTCTCTTTAAAGAAGATCTTTGACTGGACTGTGCTGTTTTCCATGTCAGCATTACATGCAGTTCCAATAAATGGTGGGCCTGGGTACAGGAGACCCGAAACCAGCCAGCAGCTGGAGATGGGGGACGGGAGCAGCTGGGTTTGAGCTTCAGTTAGAGGGGGTGTGGTGGATTGAAGCCTGTGATTGCACAGTGATATTTTTATTTATTTTTGTCTTTTTTTCATGATATTTTGAAAGAAGTTGACTCTTAATTGACCACCTTCTGGAAAAGAAGATACTAAGCCAGATAAATAATTGAACATTTATGTTGTCTTTTCTGTAGTATTGGAGTTAGCACTTTTTTTTTTTTAAGATTGTATTTATTTATTTTTAGATGGGAAGGGAGAGAGAGAAACATCAATGTGTGGTTGCCTCTTCTGTACCCGCTACTGCAGACCTGGCCTGCAACCCAGGCATGTGCCCTGACTGGGTACCGAACTAGCAACCCTTTGGTTTGCAGCCTGCACTCAATCCACTGAGCTACACCAGCCAGGGCAGGAGTTAGCATGTTTTAGTAAATAAAGTTTTATTAGAACGATGCCATGCTTACTCGTTACTGTATTGTCTCTGCCTGCTCTCGTGCTGTGACCACAAAGGTGAACAGTTGCAGCAGACCATGCAGCCCGCAAAGCCTAAAACAGAAGGTGCTTGCCAGCCCTAGGTACAGATGAGGGAAGCATCTTTTAAAACTATTCTAGCTAGTAAGTAAAGACAAAACGATAGAATTACAAAGATTTTTTGGTTTTGGTTTTTGTTGTTTTGTTGTTGTTGTTTTGTTTTTTTACAACTTACAGCGAATTCAAGAATTTGGGCACTGTCCGTTAATAGCTACTAAAACTTTTTTAAAGAGTGAGTATCAAGGCCCTGGCTGGTATAGCTCAGTGGATTGAGCGCGGGCTGTGAACCAGGCATCGCAGGTTCGATTCCCAGTCAGGGCACATGCCTAGGTTGCAGGCCATGTCTCCCAGCAACCGCACATTGATGCTTCTCTCTCTCTCTCTCTCCCTCCCTCCCTTCCCTCTCTAAAAATAAATAAATAAAATCTTTAAAAAAAGAAAAGCATATTAAAAAAAAAAGAGTGAGTATCAGCCATTTTGTGTCTCCTGATGATGAAAATAAAACACTGCCTTAGTCCGACCAGAGGATGGGAACCTGAGTGAGCAAACTGGTGCAGCAGGTGGCTTGCAGGAAGCGCAGAGGCCAGAGGACTCTGCTGGCCGTGCTGTGCAAAGTACGGTGTCTGGGAGCTCTGTAGGTCGAAAGCCCGAGAATTTAGGTTAACAGACTTTAAAGACAAATTAAAATAAAGGAGGCAAAGGTAAGCTCTGGTGTCTAGGGATGCCTGCTTGCATGATAAAACCACAAAGAAACTAGGTATTACTGTAAAAGGTGGTGGCGATGATTTTTGGAGAGGACTTACTAGGATGGAACTAAGGAAGGGGCTTCAGGGGTGGCTGACGGAGTTCTGTTTTCTTGTTTTTGCCTTACGAAAATTCATGAAGCCGTTACTTGTTTTGCGCGGTTTCTGTATCATTGTTTGGTTTCAACGTGGAACAGTTGGAAGTGGTGTCCAGTACCTCTGCTGATAAGGACTATTACTACTCCTAACTGGATTCATTCATGCGCGCACACACACAGTGACATTCTGCAAACGGCCGTTAGTCAGTGTGCTCGCTCACGGTTGTACAGCTTCACGACAGGTTTTGTGAAGTTTGAGTATGCGCGTGCATTGGCGTGAGTTGTCGATGATGTTCATCCATCTTTCTGGCCTTGTATTTCTACTAACCTGCCCTAGCACCTCACAGTATTTGTGTTTTTTCTCTCTTTTTCTGAGATTAGTCTGTCATCAGAAGTTTATTTTGCCAGGCTTTTCAGAGATTTAATAATTTTGGCTTTATTGATTCTCTTTTGAAGGAGAGCGGTCAATCCATTTTACTGAAGGCCTTCTCGTGGGCAGTGTCAAAGGGCTGGGAGAGTGGGATCCAGTGTCCTTGGCCAGCTAGGGTTTCCCCAACTTCACAGGTGCTGAAGTGATTCTCTTTTGTGTCATTATTTTGTTCTCTTTTTCATCAGTTTCTGCTCTTTTTAATATACCCAGTTTTTAAATTTATTTTAGTCTTTATCTTTTCAAATGTATATATTTAAGATATAAATTTTTCTTGATGTACCACTTTTACTGTATTACAATTTTTTTTTAATTAATGCATTTTTATGTCTGCATTTTTAGAAGTGGGTTTGTTTTTGACATTGATTAAGAAATGGCAGTATGACACCTGGGCTCTTTTTCTTGGTCAAAAAGAGTAAAGTACATATTAGTAGTGACTGCCTATTTCATTTTATTTTTCATTTCTTTTTAAATTTTATTTTAATTGTTCAATATTATCACAAATTTTGATACATAATGTTTTCATTATGATTCTAAGTATCTTTAATTCCCATTTAGATCTTCATCATTGACCTGTGAGTTATTTGGAAGTATTTTTAATTTACAGTGTATGGAGATTTTGTTTTTGTCTTTTAAACTTTTAATACTCCTGACTTAATTGCTTTGTGGTCAGACAATTTGGTACGTGATTTTACAGCTTGTTAAGACTTAAGACCATTGATTTTATACATATTCCATGTGCGTTTTGGAAGAAAGTGGACTCTAAATGTTGGCTCGAAAATTTGGCATCAGGTAGATAAAGCTCTACACTTAATGGTGTTTCAGTCTTGACTTTGCTCAGCCCTTGGTCTGCTTACCAGTAATTGAGAGAAGGTCTTTAGGCTCTCCGTCAGAATTACACGTTTATCTTAACTTCTCTGTACTTCGGTCAAGTTTTGCTTTGTTTACTGAGTGCATGCATGTTTAAAATTGTTAAATCTTCCTGATGAATTAAATCTTTTATTGCTAGCCTTCTATACAAAATGATGCTTTTATCTTAAAGTCAGTTTATTTTTTATTTTTTAAGTTTTATTAAATTTATTGGGACCTGGCTGGTGTAGCTCAGTGGATTGGGTGTGGGCTGCAAACCAAAGGGTAACTGGTTTGATTTCCAGTCAGGGCACACGCCTGGGTTGCAGGCCAGGTCCCAAGTGCAGGCCACATGAGAGGCAACCATACATGGATTTCTCTCTCCCTCTCTTTCTCCCTCCCTTCCCTTCTCTCTGAAAATAAATAGATAAATAAATAAATAAAATTTATTGGGTGATCTTGGTTAATAGGATCATACAGGTTTCACAGTGTACCTATCTGTGCTACCACATGTGTGTATTGCACTGTGTGCCCACCGCTCAAAGTTAAACCATCTTCCATCACTGTGTAATAGGCCCACCTATCCCTACCTGTAGCATCAGGTTTTTTTCTGATATTAACATTGCCAGTCAGTTAGTATTTGCCTCATCTGTTTTCCATGCCTTTGTTTTCAGTCTTTTCTATCCTTACACTTTGGTCATATTTTTCTCTTAAATGTCATAAAACCAGGTTGTTGGGGTGTTGGTTTGTTTTTTGTTTTGTTTTGTTTTTTAAATTATTTTTAGAGAAGGGGAAAGAGAGGGAGGGAAACATCAGCGTGTGAGAAGCATTGATCAATCAGTTGGCCTCTCGCATGCCCCCATGCGGAGACCTGGACCTCAACACAGGTGTGTGCTCTGACCACGAATTGAAATGGTGATCTTTTGATTTGCAGGACAACACTCAATGTGCCAAGCCATACCAGTCAGGGCTAAATAATTTTTTAATTGATCTGAGTTTGTCTTTTATTGGAGAATTTAGACCATTCACATTTATTAGAATTATTTTAACGGAATAATCTGTGTTTTTAATTCTAATCAGAAGAAAACTTGCTTGATCCATCTTGTAGGGGCACTCGAAATATACAGGAATAGACAAAAGTAGGTTTACAGTTGTGAGTCACAAAATAGTTTTTTTTGTATAATTATTAACCTACTTTTTGCACCTCTGTAGTTACCAATAATACAACCAACATTCTGGTTTTACTTTTATTAGCATTTATTTCATGCTGAATTTACTCCCAGGCTATAAATTTTTGTGTCCTCATTTTCTGCTGGGACATCTTTCTGCTCTGTGCAACCTTTTCTTCTGGCCTAGGGACAGTCTGCTCCTTTTCAGTGGGGATCATCTCAGTGTGGCAGCGAGAGCTCTTGTATGGGTTAACCTGCCCACACGCTCCGTTAAGTTCTGCGCTGCATCTTGGAAACATTGTTCACCTGGATTGCTCAGTGACGAGAGCATCTACATCTAAACCCTTAAATTCATCACTACTCTGCATTTTTAAGATGTGCAGCAAAAATTCAGCACTCTTTTTCGGACACTAACCCTGCATCCAGCCCCACTTTTTGGCCTGGGCACACCTACCAACTCTACCATTGTCACGACAGAATGGCACACACTACTTCTGTAAAGTGACGTCCATCAGATGCTTGGTGGCTTTTAGGATATGCGTACCCTGAAAGGCCTGGGCAGATTCATGAATGTTCTTAAAGTGAACTCAAAGATTTGAACCTCTTTTTTTATCTCTTAAGTACTTTTTAAAAGATTTTTATTTATTTATTTTAGAGAGGAAAAAAGAGGGAAAGAAAAATCCAATGTATGGTTGCCTCTTGCACACCCCCTACTGGAGATCTGGCTTGCAACCCAGGCATGTGCCCTGACTGGGAATTGAGCGGGTGACCGGGTGACAGTTTTGTTTGTAGGCCTGCACTCCGTCCACTGAGCCACACCAGCCAGGGCTGAACTTCTTGATCTGCAAGATTTTGTGGGGTTTTCTGGGTCAAGTGAATGGCGAACCATTTTCAGAGGTCACCTCAGGCAGCTTTCAGGGAGAGTTATTAAAGTTATTGATGTAGTTGGACTAGTTACTGTCATCTTTCTGATTTGTATTTGTCTGCTTTTGTTTTTTCTCTTTTGCCTTTAATTAATTACTATTTATTCTATTTAATTACTATTTAATTATGGCCTTTAATTAATAACTATTTAATATTAGTATTTAATTACTATTCATTAATTACTATTGTCATTGTTGATTGCCCAGTTCTACCTTTCTTTTTTTAAACTAGTTTAAACACTCCATTTTGTTCTTTAGCCATGACCACTGAAATTTAATTGAATATTCCAAAAGTTAAAATTCTAACCCCATCCCCAGATAGAAAATGAACTTGAGGATTCCTCAACACCAGTCTTTACCCTCCTGACTTAGGCTGTGTTTGGTCTTTTTAAAAATGCATAAATTGGGCACCATTATATTATTTTACCCAGGCAGTATATTTTGGGCACACCTATGTTTATCATTTTTTGTTTTCATAAATATCTCGAATGTTATTTGAGGATCATTGTTTCCTAACATTTTTACAGTATATTCTTCGGAAGTCCCTTTAGAGCAGGTGTGTTGGTGAGTTTCCCGAGAGTTGGTTGGCCTACAAGCACTTTTGTTTCCCCTTGCTCGTGCGCAGCAGTCCTGCTGGGCAGCCGCATCTAGATCAATGGTAGTCGTCTGCTCTCAGAGCCTTGTGCACTTATCCCCTTGTCTTCTGGCTCCCATTGTTGTTGAGTGGGCTTTGGTCATCGACTTGTCTGTTGTTCCTTCGCAGGTGTTATGTCCTTTCTCTGGCTCCTTTCAAGACCCGTTTGTCTTTGATGTTCTTCAGTGTGTGTCTAGGCGTGGGTTTCCTTTTATTGTTCCTATTTGGTGCATGTTGTGTAAAAATATTTAAAATGAAATATTTTACGTTATCAAATATATATTCATGGAATATTTGGAAAAATAAATAATTGTAATGTCTGCTGGTAAGTTAGTGAATAATCAAGTAGTGTAGAGAAATTTAAAATAAAAGCAACAGTCCTTGCTTCACCCTTCTTCACGTTAGACCTCTCCAGACCGGGCCGCTGCTTCTGAATGATTCTGTTTGTGGGTTTCTCTTATTTTCTCCATGTCGGTAATAATCTGTTACACCACTGCTTCTTAATTCGCCAACTATAGATAGTATCTTTTGATTTCTTGGTATTTTAGGATCTAACTCACTTTTTCCTCCCTTCAAGTCTAAACAGTAAAATCATTATTTTTAGTTCATTTATTGGTTACTTTTATAGTGTTAAGAAATACAACTGAATGTCTATGTTTTGTCCAATTAACTATATTTCAGTATGTTTTGACTCCCCAATACATAAATATGCATGTCTCTTCATTTTTATTCACCTTTTCTCACTGTCACCTCCTAGATTTTGTCATCTGATCACGTGTGTTTCCTTCTGTTGCCAGGTGGAGACTACCATTCTTTTTAGGTTGACTCTGAAAATTGAGAACCCAACTAGCATTTACATTCTTAAAACTATGTAAATACTACTCATTACAGGGCCAAATTAGTATTTTGTTCTGTTGTTCTTTGTTTAGGGGTTCCCTAGAGTTGTTTATTCCCCTGCCCCCTCCCCTGGACAGTGTTGTGATTTCTTTAGGTTCTGTTTTATTTTCCCCTTCTTGCTATTGTAGCCTAGAGTTCTGTCGCTCTGTACTGTTACATCTTGGGGTTCCCCTTTTTTCTTGGGCACCTTCCCCCTAAAGCTGCTGTCCTCCCTTGCTCATCCGACTGGTCACTCTCTAGGTCTGCTTCAGCGCTGTCGTCCCGAGACATTCTTTCCCTGAGTTTGCTCTGCATCTCCTGGGCCCCACTTTCTCTTCTCAGTGCACCCTTCTGTTGTATCACTGCACCATGAAGAACAGAGTATGGGAGGTCAGGTGTCTGAGTGCTTAGAAATCTAAAGATGCCCTTGTAGTGGATTGATAGTTTGGCTAGTTACAGATATCTAAGTTGAAATTACTTTCCTCAAAACTCTGAAAACATGGCTTTATTATTTTGAGGCTTCTTTAGTTCATTATAGAATACCTGCAGTTTTTTCTCTGGAAGTTTTTCCTCTGTGTTCTTGATGTTTGAGATTTACTGTGGTAAATCTAGGTGCTAATTAGTCACTTTTGGGCTGGATACCTTTTGTGTACTCTTTTAACTTGAAAATTCATTCTTTCTACCTGAGAAATTCTCTTTCCTTATTTCTTTACAGATTGTTCTCTATTGTCATTGTTATTTTCTTTTGGAAATTCTGTTAGTTGGATGATAAACTTCCTGCTTTGATTTTATCTCTTATCCTTCCTTATTTTGGACTTGATATTCTATTCTGGAACATTTGCTTGCAATCTCCCTATTTTTTCCTTATTTAGGCAAGCATATTTTTAAATTTCTGCAAGCTATTGTTCCATTTTTCATAATATCTTGTTTTGTGGATACAGTATTTCAGGTTTGTTTGAAAAACATAATTAGAGGGGTTTTTTTTAATAATTGTTTTTTGTCTCTTAGTTGATGGTTTTCTTCAGAGTATGTTTTTTGTTTTAGCCCTTTCATTTGCCCCTCTTTCCAACAATGTCTGCAGGCAGGTGGTTCCTAGTTTAAGAAGAGGGTAGCACAGAGACTTAGCTAGAATTGTGATACGAGCTGACCTTTACTGTAGGCAGGCTTTGTTCTCAATAAAGCAGATAAGAAAGTGGTGCAGTGGGCCTTGAAATTGCTGAGGAACTTTCCTGGGAGTACTTACACTCCCACTGTCCACCTTCTCCTCAGTTTGCTGAGTTTCTTTAGAAAAGAACACTTTCTAATAATTTTGTAAATTTTGTCTTTTAAATACATGACTGTATCTTTCCCAAACCTTGTTTTCTGACTCGCGTCCTTTGTGGTTGTCTTTGCACGTTGCTCCAGTCTCTCACAGTTGGATTTCCCTTGGCTCATTTCCCCCATGTCAAATACCATCTCAGCCTGCCACCGCCAACTCCCAAATCTGTATCTGCAGCCTGGACCTCGTGTCGGAATTCCTGATGCCCATTTAACTGCTTACTCTGTATTTCTTCCAGTGTATATAATAAACCATTTTAAACTTGTCTGGAACCTGACCACTAACGATCTTTCCCGCCAGTCTTCGGTTTTCCTTATTTTAATTAAGGCAGCTCTTAACCTTTCTAGTTGCTCAGGCCAGAAACCTAATGCTATTTATTCTTCTTCCTTTCAAACTTAGGGCCATTCTTCCTTTCTTCTCTCTCTCCTTTCCTTTCTCTTTTTCTCTCCTTTTACCTTTCTCCCTCCTTTCACCTTTAGTAAACTTGTCAGCTTTTATTTAAAATTCACCTACCCCCCACCACCTCCGGCTCTACCACCCGAGTTTAAACCGTCATCCATGACTTGCCTTCATTATTGGAATAGTGTTCTCATGGGCCCAGGCACTTGCCCTCCTACAGTCTGTTCCACGCAGCGCAGAGTTACCCTTTTAAACTGTAAATTAGATCACCCACGTGCCCAGAACCCGCTGGTGGCTCTCCTCTCCTCTCCAAGCAGAGCTAGAGTTCTCCCTGATCTCGTCACCTACCTACCACCCTCCCTCCCTCCGCGGTGTTCTCCTCGCTGTTCCTCTGACAGCGCTGGTGCTGTGCTCTTGGACCGTAAAGGCGAGCGTGTCTGAAATGCTTTTGCCCTCGTGCTGAAATGTTGTCTTTCAGATGTCTACATAGTTCACTCAGAAGCCATCTCAGTGAGGCCCTCCCCGGCCCCACACTCCCTAATTCACTTTTCTAAGCTGTAGTTTTCCCCTGGCACTTTCTACCAGCTAGTATATATTTTATGTTGCCATAATTCAGACATTTTTATCTAGGCTCAGTACTTAAATGTCATCAACATAAAATATGTTATGTTTTAATAAGTCTTCGTTAGTTTTTGAGGCCCATCCTCCCCCTCCCTACCCAACCGAGAATATAATCTTTTTGGCCAGGGATGTGTGTTGCTGTTGTTTTATTGTTGTTCTGTTCATTTCTTTTACTCAGCTCTCGGAGCAGTGTGCGGCACGGGTAGGAGCTCAGCAAATGTGTCACTCGAGCCTTGCGTCTCAGTTTAGTGGCCTTTCTCCTCTGCCTCATAGTCAGTATTTGTCTGTATGTTTTCTGGTTTTGCAGAAGCTGGGTGTTGAAATCTCCCCTGCTGTGATCCCCATCTCCAAATCAGTGACCCCCATATTCTTGGCCATACAATTACAAATTTTATTTTAATCCTCACTGAGGTTATGTCTATTGATTTTAGAGACAGAGGGAGGGAAAGAGAAACATTGATGTGAGAGAGAAACATGGATTGGTTGCATGCATATGTATATTTGTATCCATGCTCAGGAATTACACTTTGTGAATTTCGCTGACATGTTTTATTCCACTTAATGTATTGCAGAGAGAAGTATAACAAGATCGTGATTGCTTAGGTATTAATCCAGGTGCTGCCACTTAGTAGCCAACATTGACCTTTCTGTGCTCTAGTTTCCTTAAAATATGCAGACTTCCGCCCTGGCTGGCATAGCTCAGTGGATTGAGTGCGGGCTGTGAACCAGGCATCACAGGTTCAATTCCCAGTCAGGGCACATGCCTAGGTTGCAGGCATGTCCCCCAGCAACCGCACATTGATGTTTCTCTCTCTCTCTCTCCCCCTCTCCCTTCCCTCTCTAAAAATAAATAAATAAAATCTTAAAAAAAAAATATGCAGACTTACTCTGCCGATGGATATTTGCACCAGAATCTATGGAAGGATCTTTGCTTATTGGGCACAGAGAATGATAACAGGAAGCTTCATATGAACTCTTGGGCACTTTGTTTCTTGTGACGACCTCTGCTTTCATGCTTTTCTCACTGAATTTGTCACCCTGTAGTGAGCCAGCTGTTTTGCAGGTGGCATGTGGTTCTTCCCAGTGTTTTCTGTTGTCATCCATTAGCTAGTACTGTAAAACATTATGAATCCAAGTCTCGTAAATTCTGAAAATTATTTTCTAGCAAAAAATTTTGAAGACTTAGATTAATTAACAGATACAGTGGAGAAATAAATAAAAATTCTTTTATAAACTTAAGCACTTTTTCCTTATTTTGTTGTAATCAATATCTGTTTAACTGGGAAACCAAATGTTGTAGTTTTTTTTTTCTTTTTAATTACAGTTTGTGGTTTATGCTGTTGCAGTTGTCCCAGTTTTTCCCCCTTTGTCTCCCTCCACCCAGCCTCCCCTGACTCCTGCAGGCAGTCCCCATGTCACTGCCCATGTGCCTGGTGGGTTTTGCATATGTGTTCTTTGGCTGCTCCCTGTACTCTACATCCCCCTGACCGTTCTGTAATTACCAACTTGGCTTTTTTTTTTTTTAAATTTATTTATTTATTTATTTTAGAGAGGGAAGGGAGGGAGAGAGAGAGGGAGAGAGAGAGAGAGAAGCATCAACGTGCGGTTGCTGGAGGCTGTGGCCTGCAACCCAGGCATGTGCCCTGACTGGGAATCGAACCTGCGATGCTTTGGTTCGAAGCCTGCGCTCAATCTACTGAGCCAAAGTGGCTTTTTAATCCATTCATCTTTTTTAAACATCTCCCTGACCCCACTCCCATCTAGCAACCATCAAAACATTCTTTGTTAGTATAATTCTGTTCTGCTTGTTTATTTTGTGTTTTAGATTCAGTTGTTGATAGATATGTATAGATTGCCATTTTATTCATGTTTTTTATCTTAAAGAAGACCCTTTAAAATTTCATATAGTACTGGTTTGGTGATGATGAACTCCTTTAGCTTATTCTTGTCTGGGAAGCTCTGTATCTGTCCTTTGATCCACATGATAGCTTTGCTGGGTAGCGTTACCTTGGTCGTAGGTCCTTTCTTTTTATCACTTTGAATATTTCTTGCCAATCCCTTCTAGCCTGCAGAGTTTCATTTGAGAAATCAGCTGACAGTCTTGTGGGGGCTCCCTTGTAGGTAACTAACTTCTTTTCTCTTGTTGTTTTTAAGAGTCTCTCGTTGTCTTTAACCTTTGACATTTTAATTATGATGTGTCTTGGAGTGGGCCTCTTTGCATACATCTTGTTTGGGACTCTCTGTGCTTCCTGGACTTGTATGCTTATTTCCTTCACCAAGTTAGGGAAATTTTCTTTCATTTTTTCAAATAGGCTTCCACTTTAGTGCTCTTTCTCTTCTCATTCCAGCATCCCTGTGATGCAAATGTTGGTATGCTTGACCTTGTCCCAGAGGCTCCTTACACTGTCCTCATTTTTTTGGATTTTGTTCTTCAGGTTGTTCTTATTGGTTGTATTTTGGTTCCTTAGGTTCCAAATCAGTCGTAGGATGCTTGGCTTCATCTACTCTACAGATGATTCCTTATAAATCGTTCTTTATTTCAATTAGTATATTCTTTGTTTCTGACTAGATCTTTTTTATGCTGTTGAGGTCCTCACTGAGGTCCTTGAGCATCCTTGTAACCAGTGTTTTGAACTCTGCATCCGATAGATTGCTTTTCTCCATTTTGTTTAGCTCTTTTTCTGGAGTTTTGTTCTGTTCTTTCATTTGAGACATGTTTCTTTGTTTCCTCATTTTGGCAGGCTCCCTTTGTGTGTTTTTATGTATTAGGTGGAGCTACTATGTTTTTCAGGTTTGATAGACTGAATAGAGTAGCTTAATGTAGTAGGTATCACGTAGGGTCCAGTGGCACAGCCTCCCTTATTACCCAGGCTGAGTACTCAAGGTGTGCCCACTGTGTAGGCTCTGTACACCCTGTGTTGTAGTTGAGCCTTGATTGCTGTTAGCACATCCAAGGTCAGCCACAGCCTGTGTTCTGTCTGGGGTCATGCAGCATAATCTACAAAGTGAGCTGGAGGTGGCTGCTACTTGTGCTGGGCTTGGACGTACCCAGGTGAGGCCAAGCTGTGAACCAAGGCTGATGGCTCCTAGAGCTGGGCCTGGGACAGCTTAGCAAGAGGTATGGGGCTCCCTGAAGCCAGACACTGCTTGTTTGAGAAAATTTAGGAAAATCTGAAGCGTGGGCCAAGACAAGCCATTCGTGTTGAAAAGCCATTAGAAACAGGTTGGGTGGGCCTGAAAGTTGGGAGAGGCAAGGCCTTGAAATTACCAGGTCAGGGCAAACAGTGTGAGCCACACTGATGGAGTCTCAGATACAATGCCCGCCTGCTGCTGGCCCTGTGGCTGTGTGGGAGGAGGGCTCAGAAAAGGATCAGTGGCCTCTGCCAGCACTTCTGCCTGGGAGAAAGCTGCCTCCCAGTTCTCACTGTGATGCCGGACCCTTCATTTCCTCCCTGTATGTGTCTCATGCCTTTCAGTTTGCTGCCCTGGTGCTGGAGCTCCAAGGGAGTGCGTCCAAGTAAGTCTGTGTGCAGGCCCCATTAAGAAGGACTACCGTGAATTCCAGCAGTTTGTCTTTCACAGCATCAGTCTTGCTGGTTTTTACAGCCGCAGTTATGGAGACTTACCTTCCTGGCACTGGAACCTTGTGCTGGGGGTCCTGGTATAAGGCTGGGACCCCTTGCTCCTGAGATATCTCTCCTGATTTTATCCACCCCATGTGGGTGTGGGACCAGCCTGTCCACATCCCTGCCTCTCTTCCAGTCTCAGTACGGTTTCTTCTTTGATTCCATGGTTGTAGGTTCAGTTCAACTTCTGATGTTCTGAATGGTGGTGGTTCTGCATGTAGTAGTTCGGATGTGGCTGTGCGAGGAGGTGAGCGTGTTTACCTGCACTGCCATTGTAACTGGACGTGCTGCAGTCCTGCGTCAGAACTACCATTTTGGAGAGGCTCTGGGAAGTTGTGGTCACCATCTTGAATCTTCGTATTTTGCTTTGAGGTCACTTTATATAGAACTGATGGATCTAATTTTTCCTTTTAGTTATGACATTTATAGCTTCCTAATTATTTTCTTTATCCTAACCTGAGGACATTTTTTCATTGCTTTTAGAGAGATAGGAAGGGGGAGAGGGAGAGAAAAGTGGAGAAACATTGATGAGGGAGAAACATTGATCAGTTTCCTCCCGTATGCATCTTGACCGTGGTTCAACCCTGTAACCTAGGTGCGCGCCCTGACTACTGGGATTGAAACCGCAGCCTTGCAGTGTGCAGGACGATGCTCCAGCCAAGCAGGCCACACTGGCCAGTGCCACACAGCTTATCTGTGTTGATTGACGAGTAAAGCAAACTAAAAATGGCCTTTCCCACGCTAAAGCCATGGGAAGACATTCTCTGGTCATGGATTGGAAGACTTTAATATTTAATATTTTTATGTTGGTGATACTCTGAAATTTACCTATGAATTTAATTCAGTCTGTTAAAATCCGTGCTGGCTTTTTTGCAGAAATTGACAAACTTCCTAAAATTCATATGGAAATGTAAAGGACCTAGGACAGCCAAAAGTGTTGAAAAATTGTATAGTTGAAGGTCTTATATTTCCCCATTTCAAAAATTGCTATAGACTTACAGTAATCAAAACTGGTACTGGCATAAGAGTGTATATAATATAGACCAATGGAATCAAACTGAGAATGCAGAAATGTACCAGTACAGTGATGATCAAATGGTTTTTCAACAAGTATACCAAGACAATTCAGTGGAGAAAGAATAGTCTTTTCAGCAAATGATGCTGGACAACTGGATATCGACATGCAAAAAATAAACTTGGACCGTCTGCTTTTCTACATATTTGAAATTAACTAAAAATGGATCAAAGACCACACATGGAAGAGCTAAAATCATAGAACTCTTAGGAGGAAAAAAAAAAAATAGGTATAATCCTCATGAGCTTGGTTTAGGCAGGCGGTGGTTTCTTAGTTATGGCAGCAAAAGGCAGACAACCAGAGAAACAGTAGATCATTTGGACTATATCAAAGTTTAAAATCGTTGTGTTTGGAAGAGTACTGTCAAGAAAAGGGAAAAGACAACACACAGAATGGGAGGAAATCATGTAATAATGGTATAGTATCAAACTAAGGCCAGCTCCTCATTTCCCCTATTTTTAAATTTCCACTATATCTTTTTTTTTAAAAAATTATTTATTTTTAGAGAGAGGGAGAAAAAGTCAATGTATGGGGACTTGGCCTGGAACCGGTGACTCTCTGGTTCGCTGGCCAGCACTCAGTCCACTGAGCCATGCCAGCCAGGACTAAATTTCTAGCATATCTTATCAGTGCAATTGAATTCCATTATTACCATATATTTTTAGATTTGTCTATGCTCATTGTGGTCATGGGTCCAATTACCCTCCCTGCCCTCTGCCAACAAAGGACATGCTAAGTATTGTCCTATGCTATTTTAAACAGAAATAAAACTGAAGATTTAAACAGTGTAAGTAATCTGAAGGTTGAAAACTATGGTTTAATAGGTGACAGCACAAAAGTATGCTCAGTTCACATCATATTCTGGTATAAAGTACTTAACGTTGTTATATTGCTTAATGTAGGCCCAAGATTCTTGGCATGACTCCTTGACATGATGTAAATAATAGAAAAATTCTTTGTGTGTCAGATGTCTGGTTTCAGCCAATCAGAAACCAGAATTCTCTTCTATGTGATAATAGGACTTACTGTTTGGAGAGGAGCTGCAAATAGGAATTTACTTTTGAGTTTTGACTCCAGAAATATACAACCCTGTCATTTAGTTACAGGCTTAAAAATGTTATTCACTCTTAATACTTACTGAAGTAACAGCCCTAATCAGTACTTTTACTTTTGAGGAAACCATTTAATGGGCTGTGAAGGAAAAGTTTTTAAAAATAGGGAGAGAGAATTTTATGAAAATGTCTTCAAGAATTTCATCGCCATCTTTACCAATTTTCTTGTCTCCTGAGCCAGTTGATTTAGGTTCTGTAACAAGTTCCTCTTGTTCATTAAATGAGCTAGACAGTATTTCCCATCTTTTAAGGAAAATATCAACTGATATCAATGAAATTAAAGAAATGAAAACAGCAATCTTGACAGTGGAAGCAAATATTTTCGATCTAAATGTTAGAGTGTCACAGAATGAAGCAAAAATATCATCTCTGGAGGTTAAAATGAGTGAATATTCAGCGTCAACAACTGAGTGCAGCAGAGAGTTCCGAGGTCTTCAGGAGGAAGGAGATTTTGAGGCACAGTCAAGGACTACTGATTTAAAAATAATTGGCTTCCTTAGAAACATTGAGAGAGGTAAATTCTTAGTCTTTGATATCGCCGTATCTTTTCCTGTAACTTGTTCTCATGAGACGCAATAAGCCTCAAAGCTTCGATTTTTCGTCGACCTTTGACGACAGGTTTGGACTCTGCGTGATTAGCTTAGCTGGGACTCAGAGAACTCCGCCCTCCAGTGTGTCTCTAAACTGGTTTGAAAAGATAGGTGAGCACAGAGAGATGAAGCCGAATTTGAAATGCGAGAAAATGATCCCTTGTATCTTTATTGTGAGATTAATTTTAAAAAGTTTTTATTTATTTGCTTTCGAGGGGAAGGGACGGAGAGAAACATCAGTGTGAGAGAGCAACATCGATCCGTTGCCTCTGGTCTGTGTCCGGACCCAGCATCAAACCTGTGACCTCTTTGCCCTATGGGGTGACACCCAACACCTGAACCACACCTCTCAAGGTGTGAAATGATTTTAAAATGTTTAATTCTTTCCTCGTTCACTGTTTCTGTTAAGCTGACCTGTGGTATGTGAATTGGGAGAGCGCTTTTCCTGCACCCTGCTGCGGTCGGTTTCTCGGGCCCCTCTTGGGACCACGACCGTGACCAGACGGCGCGTCATCTTCCTCACTCAGGGCAGCTCCTGGGGTTTACTGTGTTTTATCAAGATAATGTTGGAAGAAATTAATTTTTGTTTTGGCACATCACTAAAGAGTAATGTGATGTAAGTTATATTTTAAAAGAAAATAGCTGATAAATTTTTGAGTTAGGTATGGCTTTTAACATTTAAAAACCCCTTTCAACGGAAGTGGCAGTTGCACGTTTGCGCTGAGGGAGCAAAGGCTGTCCTTGTGAAACGCCATTTGTAGGTCCCCTAAAGTCAGTGTGGAAGCACCTGGTTAGGATCACGGTGTGTGGGGCCCTTTCAGTCGCATCACTTTGGGACTGTACTGTCACCCTTGTTTTAACCTTCAAGTGAGTGATGTGTGCTGGCCAGTGGGCAGGGAAGGGCCTCGTCAGCCGTCAAAGCCCTCACCATCAACTGAAGGTAGAGAGCATCGGCCAGCTCTGTGTCAGTGCTTTGTTTTGTTTTGCAGTCTGACACAAAGAAATTGTGAGCCTGTTTCTAGCTGAGCATCTTCTCCTGGGAAAGCCACGTGATTATTTCCATGCTTTGGTAGAACCTGGACTGCAGAGTGGAGAGTTGTACTTGTTCACTGTTCTCTCTTGTTTTTTTCCTAAGATTTTATTTGTTTATTTTTAGACAGAAGCAAGGGAGGGAGAAAGAGGGAGAGAAACATCAATATATGAGAGAAACAACAACTGCTTGCCTCTCGCACGCCCCTAACTGGGGCCCCGGCCTGCAACCCAGGCATGTGCCCTCACTGGGAATCAAACTGGCGACTTTCCAGTTCATAGGCTGGTGCTCATTACACTGAGCCACACCAGCCAGGGCCACTGTTCTCTGTGTAGCCACCCAAGCCCATGGTTGGTCTTCTGGGAGCTCTCTAACCAGGTAACTGTGGAGTGTTTTGTTACGCAATTCCAGGAGTGAGTCATAATGGCGAGAGCCCAGGTGATGGAGGGAGATGCTGCCTCTGTTGGTCTCGCAGTTGGTGGCCACCTGTCTCCCGTGGTGCAAGCTGTGTTTCCACGTGGGACCTCCTGTTGGCTTTTCCACCCTTTTCCCTTTATCCCCAGGCTTTACCTCCAATCCAGGAAGACTGGCCTCCTGACGAAGAACCAGGAATGTTGCACATGCCATTTTGGGTTTAACCCTGAGTGCAGGTTTTCGTGTCACAGACATTCGGTCTGTAAATATTACAAAATTGTAGCATCGGGTTGGCCAAAAAGTCTGTTACGTTTTTTCCGTACGAAGGCTCTAGTAGTGCTCAGTTGTCTTTAACTTCATTCAAAACAATTTTGTTAAGATTGTATTGTGACAGCTGTCATATCAGTGTGCATTAAAAAAAAAAACTTACCAAAATTGGTGGATTTTTGTGCAGCTATTTTAGTTTGAAGATGGAAGAAGATATGCAACATTTTTGGTGTGTTGTGTTTTATTGTTTGAAGAAAGGTAACAGCTCAACTGAAAACCCAAAAAAAGATTTGTGCAGTGTATGGAGAAGATGCTGTGACTGACTGAACGTGTCAGAAGTGGTTTGCGAAGTTTCTTGGTACAGTTGACATTTTTTGGCCAAGTGGTTCTTTGCCGTGGGGCTGTCTTATGCATGGGAAGGTGTTTAGCAGCACCCCTGGCCTCTTCCCACTAGAGGTCAGCAGTGGGAGATAGCCGACATACTCAAAATATCCAAATCAAAGTTAATGGTGAAAATGAAAGATGTGTCTTTTATTTTACAGAAAAAAACATAATGGGCTTTTTGGCCAACCCAGTATTTAAGCTTTATCTTTTTTTGCCATGTGTAATGCACACCTGCTTTTTGTGGGCATTTTGTGTGAGATTGTTCTACCCATTATGATGCCATGGTAGGTAATCACCACACCTGCATATAATGCGCATCCTTATTTTTCCCTCAAACATTTGGGCAAAAAAAGTGTGCGTTATGTGCAGCAAAATACGGTATGTTTAAGACTTTTAAGAACCCAGAAAGATTATTTTGGGCTTAATTTCTAGGACAGACTCATGCTCGTATTGTATTTTAAGCTTAGTTGATCCTTAAAATTTACGTTCTAGGAACTCCACAGAGACAGTTGTTATCCCGGCTGCAGATTGACCCAGGAATGGTAGAAACTCTGGAGATCAGTCCAGGTTGGTAATAATCTTACGTTTTCAATGTAACCCAGCATTTTTCAGTTGCTATTGCCATTCCTTGCCCTTCATTTAATGTACTTCGTATCTCTTAGATCCTGCTCTAAGATACTGTGTCTAGATCTGTGAAAATATTTTAGGAGCAGGAGACAGGATCTGCATTTGCTTCATGTTACATGACTTTTGTATTTTTCACCTCATTCAAAAATTAATTCTCTTGTTGCCATTTCACCTGGGACCCTGGAGTGTGTTGGCTGCTTACTCCCCTGCTGTAGGGATGACTTGAGTTCCTACCCTCTCTCCTCGCTAGCCCGCCTTCGCCATTGCCCTTAGCTGCTCCAGTTTCCCTGGCCTGCTGAACCTGGTCCTCAGTTTTACTTCACTTTAAAACCTCACTGCCAGGGACACACCTAGAACCTGTCATTCTCAGAACCACTGTAACTTAATTGTTTAAGTCTCTTCCACCCTCCAGCACACACGCACTTACGCATGCACGCACACACGCATGATAGCTACTTCAGGGGACCGGCTGGTGCTTTATTTACGTCTCTGTTCGCAGTGTCCTTTCCAGATGCCTGTGTAATTCCTAATCAGTGCCTGCTGGTGGGATCCATTGGATACCTGTGGTCTTAAATTCAGAAATCTTATTTTCTCTGCTTCCTTCTGTTTCCCCTCAGCCTGCCCTTTGTTGGAAGCTCTGGTGCCTTGACTCCTGCCTGTCAGCCCCTGACTGACTTTCTTCCTCTTGGTCAGGACCCCACAGTCACCAGCTGCCCTCCCTGACTCCTCCGTAGCCTTTTGCCTCAGAAAGACGTGCATGTCTGCCCTGAAGGTTCCCTCCCACTGGGTGTCAGCTGCTGGCCCATGGACGAGCAGTCTCTCCTCGCCACGCTCACATGGCTGCAGCCCCTGCCCCTTGTCTGGCTTGCCCCTTCGACGTAGACACGAGGTTGAGTAGTCTCCATCCCGGATTTTGCCCTCTCATCTCCCAGCATTCCCTCTTGCTTTCTACATAAGGGTATTTTCTTTGAAAATGTTTGGCAGCTAAGGTCTATGTATGTTGTATCTGCTTAATCAGCTCTCACATACTTTTTGTTTCCTTTAGTTTTAATTTTTAACCAAGGAGCCCATACAGTTTGAATCATCAAATAGTTGTAGGAGGCTTATGAATGACTAAATCCTTTGCCTTCTATAATTTGCTTAAAAACTTCTGAGAGCCCTTTTGTATGTGTATACTTCCCACCTCCCCCCACCCTCTTTTATTTTTGTTTTCCTTGTTTGGGTTTTGTTTCATGTATGCAGTACTCTGCTCTTTGAGGATAGTGAAGGTAGTTCTAGACGTGTGTTTTTCGTTTGTTTTTTTGTGGTCTTATTTTCTCTAAGCTGTTTGTTTTGATCACTGTCTTACATGAAAGGTTTTTCTCATGTGTGAGGGACCCTTGGTTGCCTTGTATGTGAGAGTGGGGTGCTTAAGAAGCTGATGGGTGTTCTGAGTTCGTTGGTTGTGGGGCTTTTGGTGTCACATCTGAGTGCAGCTCTGCAGTGGACAGTGGTCTGTCTTACCCATCTAGTTGCAGGGCACCCTGACCACAGGGCCTTCAGGCCTTTCTTTCCTCCTAGGTCAGTTTCTCCGAGAAGGAAGGGTCTTTTAAGTAATGGGTTGTCTGGGAGCGAAGTGGGAAAGGGGGCTGGAGAAGGCTCCTCAACATTAATTACTGTGTAATGTATACTTAGCAACCCCCTTTCTGGTTTCAGAGTGGTGCTTCTTTCAACAGGGCTTGTATCCGTTGGTCCACAGACACTCTGTCTTTAGTTTTCAAGGGTCTAAAGCTTTACTTTCTCCAAGGGAGAAAATGGTCAAAGGTTATCAGAAAATACCACTACTTTTAACAGTTTTAATGGTATGCATTTAGTTAATATTGTGGTAGCTCCGTTCTGTCAGAGACCGTGATGCTACACCCGTAGGCATCTCCAGCAGCAGTCAACACGAAGCATGCCTCCAGTTATCCCCAGTGTCTTCAGTATAGAGGGAGGGGAATAGGTGCCATAAGGGTGAGACTGGAAGAAAATAGACCTTAGGGAGAACGAACTGCGTCTGAAATGGACACTGGAATGCCCATCTGTTTTGCCCTGTCTTCCTCTCCCCGTCGAAGGCCCAGGGTTCCCTGTGCTGCCCGCTTGGCAGCCTTTGGAGAGTCTGGGGATCCACTGTGGATTGCTTCATTGTTGGCTTAAGACTCAGCTTTTGAAGATCTACTGTTAGTTTTTCACTTGTAAAATAATGGTTATATTGCCTTTCTCAAACTACTTCGCATGTGAGGTTTTTTATATTAACCCTTTATTGACATTTTCGTGGGGTTTCAGGAGGAAACGGAACATGAGGCCCACCTGTGTTCTTTACCCCATGTCACCATTCCATCTGTCTGAGTTTCCCGACCCGGGCTGCTGACATTAATCGTGCAGAGTGACCAGTGGCTTATGTGGCTCCGTTTCAGTGCCCACTTTTCTAAACTCCAGTCTGGGACACTCGAATCTGTCTTCTTCGGTCGCTGATCCTTTGGTTCCTAGGACTTTCCTGTCTCCTCTTCTGTTCCTTTTCATTCTCCTTTATCAACTCCTATCTTCCTCTGCTGCTCCTTAAATACTGACTTTACCCCATGTCTTGCCCTCGGCATTATTTTCATCTACTGTATTCTCCCAAGATGCAAAGCAGTACAAGACAGTGCAGGGTGGTGAGAAGGAATGCAGCAGCCTCTGGCCTCATTTTTGGACTCTGCCTGTGCTGGCGCAAGAGACCTCAGTGAGGCATTGAGAACTTGGGGTTGCAGTGTGGCCATCTGCCACATGAGTGGGTTCAGTGAGAAGGTGGTATTAAGGAATGTGTACGGTTTGTTAAACGTTCCTATTTCCCCTTTGGTTTTGACTCTGCTTCTCTCATCAGTCTGCCCTCCCTGGTACTGGTCAAATCTGAGTGGCCAGCTTCTTCCTAAACGTGTGAGAGCCCCACAGAGTTTCAAACTAACGAGATCAGAAATTGAGGTTTGCCTTTGCCCCCTTTTGTTTTTATTTTATTACATTTATTGAGGCAACATTGGTTAATAAAATTATACAAGGTGGGGCAAAAGTAGGTCTGCTGTCGTGAGTACATAAAACAGTTTATTCTTGTATTTTTTATTGTATTATTTTCCGAATGAACAGCTGTAAACCTACTTTTGCACACCCTGAATACGTTTCAACTGTACAGTTCTGTTGGGTTGGCCAAAAAGTCCATTTAGTTTTTTTCCATAAAATAAAAGACATTTTTCATTTTACCAATAACTTTATTGATTTGGATATTGTGAGTATGTCAGCTATCTCCCACATGGTAGAACATTGATTGTTCTCAATTAATTTCTCGATTTGATCGTTATCACTTTCAACTGGTCTACCTGACTGTGGAGCTTCATCCAGCAAAAAACCCTCCAGCACGAAACTTCACAAAACACTCTGACTCGTTGGATCAGTCACAGCACCTGCTCCATGCACTGCACAACTTTTTGTTTTTTGTTGTGGGGTTTTTTTTTTTTCCATTTTAGTTGTGTTTTTACCTTTCTTGAAATAATAAAGCATAATATGCCAAAAATGTTGCGTACTTTCTTCCATCTTCAGTATTAAAGTTGCTACACAATTCACCAATTTTGGAGTTTTTTAAATGCATGCTGATGTGACAGCTGTCACAATACAATCTGACAAAATTGTTTCGAATGGAATTAAAGACAACTAAGCACTACTGGAGCCGTCTTACGGAAAAAGGGAACTTTTGGGCCAACCTGGTGTACATCATCTGTATATTGCACAGTGTGTTCACCGTCCAAAGTCAAGTCGTGTCTGTCACCATGTATCTGACCCCTGAACCCTCTTCTGCCTCTCTCCCCACCTCCCTTCCCTCTGGTAACCACCATACTGTTTTCTGTGCCAGTGAGTTTTTGTCTGTCTTGCTTGTTGATACGTTGGTTTCAGTTTTATGTCCCACATAAGAGTGAAATCATATGGGGTTGACTTTTTCCATCTGACTTACGTCACTTAGCGTGATACTCACCATGTTGTTGGAAATGACAGTACTTTATCTTTCCTCGTGGCCATAGAGTATTCCGTTGTATAAATGCACCACATCTTCTTTACCCAGGCGTCCGTTGAAGGACACTTTCATTGTTTCCACGTCTTGGCTGCTGTGGTTTTGCCCCTTTCAAATTGGCTCTTTCTCCTGTCCTCCGTATCCTGTCAGTTTCCTCTCCCTCCTGTTCTCACTCCTGTGCTTGTCTTTACCCCTCTCCGCTGCCCTGCTGGGGAGGGCAGGTGTGCCTCGTGGGATGGTAGACGGAAATGCACCCACTGTGAGTGCCAGTGCTGAAGGGAGTGTGGTTAGACTAGGAAGAGGGGCGAGGATCTTTTAACTCAGAGCCTCACCGTCGCTCCTGTGCATCTGCCTCATACCTGAGTTCTGGGACTCCAGTCCACTCTTAACATTGTCCTTTTTCCTGAAAACCAGTTTATGCATGTTACTTCCCTACTTAGAAACCTCTGTTGGTCACTCACTACTTCTGGGCCAGCATACAAACTCACTGACACAAGATCCTTTATACCTCAGCCTTTCTTGCCACACATGTACTCCGCGCACCACACACAGCTCTCTGGCCACACCACGTTTCTCACTGTGTCTCAGATGCCTTGTGCCTTGTGACAGCCACCACCTTTCCCCGCGTGGTGCCCTGTGCCGCAGTGCTCTGTTCCCAGCTCACTCCCCTCCTAGTTTATTCCCGTTGCAGTTGTTCGCCCTCTGTCAGCTTTTCTTTTCCCAGCTGTGGTGGTTCTATGTTCTCCCAACACCTGTTTATACCCCTTCCGGGTCACCTTTTGGGTCATAGGGTTATAAAATTGTGTATACATCTATTTTCCTCCTTTGTGTATCTACCACAGTATTCGCAGGTGTTCAGCTTTTTTAGTGACTGACAGGAATGAAGAGTTTGTGAATTTTGGTCTCTGTCATTTGCCTGTTACCTTTAAGAGAAGTGGACCTCGTTAACTCTAGTCAGTTGGTTAGCAGTTCATAGGTCAGCCATCTGCATTCTGGGCTTCAAAGCTTGGCATATTTTATAAAGTAGTTGGGCCTAAGAAGTGTATAGCAGGTGATATGAACTGTGGTTATTTGCACTAAAGGTCAGTGTGTTCCTTGCTGTATTTTTAACATCCCTATTCATCTTAAAATTCTCAAAGTAGCCTTTACAACCAGGCAGAAACCATGGCAGTTGAAGACCTAACCGTCAAGGTGTGTTTACTTCCCTAAGTGGTACACTGTGCAGAAAAAACAAAACGACTTTAGATTTTTTAGCAGTCCTCGTGTTACGATTCTAGGGAGCACGTGGACTTCTTAGCCTCCATGCGTTTAGAAAACAGAGTTGTACTGAACGTGAGTGCAAGTCGTTACTCGTGCCCCAGCAGGTGCCTCGCTGCGAGTGCTTCTGTGCTGCGGGCAGGGGTGCTCGTCAGAGCCCCGTGGTTTAGTGCCAGGTGAGGGGAAGACGCTGCTTTGAACAGATGCTCGGCCCAGAATTGCAGCCCTGTTCCTGAGTACAGCCATTGTGATTTTCCTTTGAAAGCAATTACAAATATATAGACAATTGACATTCTTCTCACATGTGTGATGTTGGGGATGAAGGTATATTCCACAGTAAACATTTGTGGCCAATTTTTTTGGCTCAGATTACTATGACATGGAATCCATGGTCTATGCAGACACGAGATCATTTATTCTGAAGAAGCCAAAGCTGTCTGAGGAAATAGTAGTGGCACCAAACCAGGAGTCGGGGATGAAGACTGCAGATACCCTTCGGGTACTTTCAGGACACCTTATGCAGACACGGTAGATGGTTTCTTTTTCTTGTGTAGCTAATCTGTGTTGATTAGACAGTGCAGGTTAACTGTTCCCAGTTCCCTCCTCCCCACCCCAGCCCTCAGTGTAGAGTGCTTTTATTGATTGAGTAGGCCATGTATACTAAGCCAAATTCAGTTTTCAAAAATGCCAGTTCATCCTTCTTGATCAGAAATCCATTATACTACAAAGTAAGCCAGCCTGTGATTTAGCCGTTAATAAGATTCTTTTCATGTGTACACCCAGGAAATGAGATTTTAAGAGCTAGGTGATCAAAATTAGGAAATTTTTCCAGAGAGAGCTAATTGGGTTGGGGTGATTCTCCACTTAGAAAATTGACCAGATGTTCTAAGAAAAAGACAGATAGTAAAACAGTGTAAGTGTTCACTGCTGGCTCTCGAGGTCTGGGAACATGCTGACATTTCAGCCTATTTCCATGTGACCTGGGGGATCAGATGGATGGTGGGGGTCAGGGTTGAGCAGAGACTGTCCTTAGTGCAGCCTGGAGGGTGCTGGTGACGATGCCGCAGCAATGGCGCAGCCATTGTGTGGTGGCTGGAATCCACCGGCGCTGGACCTGGAAGTCCCTGAGTCAGGTCTTCACTGACGACACACAGAGCCAGTTAAGGGAGTTAAGGGTAGTTCTGCTGGAGAGCACACTGGTAGGCTCAGCTGTCTGTGTCTGTTCCCTAATTCTATGGTATTTTCTATCTGTCTGGCAGAGATCTTGTACAACCAGATAAACCTGCAAGTCCCAAGTTTATAGTGACGCTGGATGGTGTTCCCAGCCCCCCAGGATACATGTCAGATCAAGAGGAGGACATGTGCTTTGAAGGAGTGAAACCTGTAAACCAAACTGCAGCCTCAAACAAGGGACTCAGAGGTCTCCTGCACCCACAGCAGTTGCAGTTGATGAGCAGGCAGCTTGGTGACCCCGATGGTAGCTGTCCACACGGCGCTGTCCTTGGGAAGGGCGTCCTGGCCGTGCTTGTTTCTCTGCTTGATTGAATAGTGGTCGGAGGCCTTGCTTTCGTTTGTTATTCCGTAGTGGCCTTCCCCCCCTCCCCCCGCCCCCCGACATAACAGCCAGTTAAATTGGAGGGTTTCTCCTGTGTGTGTTGTGTAGATGGGCTGTTATTCCCGTCTAAACGGTATTCAGCCATGGAAACCAAAAAGTACCTCTTACTATGCATGTTAATTATGCATGTTATAGGGTGAACCATCTTTCTCGATTTCTGCTTGCCTGTTTTTAAAAAAGAAACTACTCATTACTTTCCTCTTGTACCAGCAGTAGTCTATCATAATTAACTTGACAGAAAAGTGAATTTGGATTTTGATCCTATTTCTACTTCACTGTAATTCCTTTGAGTGGAGTTCCTCACCTAATCTGTCAAAATACTTAACTGGAAGTTCAGAAAAGACCTTACGTTTAAATTAATATTTAAGCATAGTATTTAGAAGTCAGATAACTCAATTCAGGTAGCAACTTGCTTTTAGGCAGATTAGCCTTTCTCCTCATGGCTGCTTCTTGCTGGATGCCAGCGGTGGGCACCGTCCTGCTGATCGTTTCCATTCAGGACAGAGAGTAACCATGCTCCTCAGACCTTGAATTCCTAGAAACACCTACACTGGCAGGGGAGAGAATCACTGAATCTCAAAAATGAACAGTATCAAAAAAATACATAGGTTTTGAAATTTTTCCAAATTAAAATTCTTGGCAGTGAATATGAAAATATATTAAATTCCTTTTGAGTAGCTAAAACTATAATAGCCCTTAGAGGGGAACTTGAGTGACTAGAGATCATTATCATCTTGGACTGAACGAGTCAGTACTGCTTTGATTGGGGGAGGAAGTTGAAAACGTGACCCTATTGAAAGGAAGAACAATTTTGAAATGGTAACAAAGGTGGTAAGAACTGCATTAGGCAGTGCAGAGCTCTTGACCTTGTGTATTCTGTCTAAAAGTAAGAGAAAATTGGTGTTTGACTACTTTGGTTTTCAGTTTGGTAGCTTAATTTTTTGGTATGTTAGGGTCTAGTTTTACTTAAGTGTAGATGTCCGTGCTAGGCTTTATAGCAGTGACACTCCAGGGACCATGTTAGCAGAAGTTCTTGCCAAGGTGCTCCACATGCCGCAGCCCCTTCTGGAGACAGCCGGGGTGAGTGGGGGCCTCCCACACCGATGCTTTGCCCCAAGGCCATCCGTATTTTGCTGCTGCTGAAGGGTGAGGCTGGAGAGGGTCCTGAGTGACAATCACAAAGAGGCTGTGGTCTGTCCTGCTCTCCCCCTCCAAGCAGGGAGTTTGGAACTCCATCGTTGCTTTTGGTGGCTTTTTGTCTAGTGTTTCAAGGATGCTGCCGACAGCAGGAGCTGCTGTTGTAAGCCACCGCCACTGGCCATTATATGGAAGTGCAGATTTTATAGCTTGCAGTAAAAAGTGAATTTGCCTCTTAAAACATAAACAGGAAAACTTCTAATAGCTTATGAAGTAAATGTGAGGGAAAATCAGTCATGACCTTTGTATATATGACTTCACATTTCTACCAAAAGACAGTTTCCTTGTAAAGAATTTAACTTCTTTAATATGCTTGCGAGTCTCTAGCCTCTTCACCCCACTTTCCATCCAGCCGCCCTCGGGCCTTCTGTCCCCTCTCGCCGGCCTGGGCTGCTGTGCGCACACCAGGCGGATGTGTGCTCTTCAGGGAGAAGGTCAGACACATTTTCTCTGCAGGGGTGACACGAAAGCCATTTAAATTTGGCGAAAACTGCTCTGGCCCTACCAAATTTTATTTAAGACCAAGGATACTGTTAATAATGACTTACTGGTTTTTTAAAGCTGCATGGAAATATATGCCAGGCACACTCGTGATACCTCTGTGACAGTTCTGATGGGCGTCAGGACGGGACTTGTGTCCTCGCTGTCCTGCAGGAGGACTGCAGTTGGGTCACTGGTGCGACAGTGCTCAAGGCGCCAGCCGCTGCGTTATTAGGTGTTGCGGTCTTGTTTACCTTTAACCATTCAACTCAAAGGAAGTCGTCATTTTCTCTTTGCGTAAGAGAGGCAACAAGTGCAGGGGGTCAGATAGATAACACTTGCCCGGGGTGCCTGCCTCCCTCTGCCGGACAGGTGCAGAGCCAGCTTGGAGCACCTGGCCCGGTGAGCAGGCCCCAGGGGTGTCGTTGAAGGGCATCTGCTTTTTCGTGAGCACGAGTGTAAACAGTGTGGGTAATGCCCACGGCGCTGTTTTGGGGGAGACCAGGATGTCTTGGGCCAGAAGTTGGCAGCTCCTTAGGCCTATCAGGTGTCATATTATTTGGTTTATTCTGTGTTTTAAATTTGAATTGGTTGCCGGCATTTAAAATTTAGATGTCATGTAAAAAGGGTTTTGGCTTGGAGTCGGGAGACAGTCTGGCAATAGGGGTCCCACTTTCCAAAGTCATCATGATTGATGCTGCAGTTCGTGGGACCTGATGAGTGGGTGGCGCTGAGCCCGGGCGGTGCGGGCTCATCTCCAGGCGCGCGGCTCTCCCCCGCATCTGTGCACTCTGCACTGGGGCTCTGTGCCCGGCCATCTTGACCCTGGTCGGGCGTGCTCTGTCAGGTGATCTGCTGGGGAGGGGCATTGGTGACCCGTGCCGGGCAGAAGTCTCCTCGCTCTGTGGACACTGATGTGGGTTTGCCACCGGGACTTAGAAAGCTGCGTGTGCCTCGGCGAGGGAGGAGACTGTGTCTGAACCTCTGATGGTCTTGCCTGGATGGGAATCAGTTCACGTTCTTCATCGGCTTGCTTCCAGTTTGCCTTTCATTTGATCGGCTCACTGGTTGACATCCTTCCCTCTCCCATGTTGACTTCAGCCCTGAAATAGCTTGGAGAACTGGGGCTTTCTTTGTGCAAGTCTGGGCTGCTCTGGCTACAGCAGCACCACCCTCCTCCTTTCACAGGGGGGACTGCAGTCTGCTTCCTGGGCATCGTGCATGGGCTTCTGTTGCCAGTGTCGATCTTACTGTTTGGGTGCATTTATTTCTTAAGACTGTACACATAGAGGATAAGATTTTTAAGGCTGGGTTTTGAGGGAAATTTGCAGTTAATGAGATACTTCCAATTTCTTTCTCTTGGTAGCTGAGATGAGTGAGCTGAGTGTGGCCCAGAAACCAGAGAAACTTCTGGAGCGCTGCAAGTACTGGCCTGCCTGTAAGAATGGGGACGAGTGTGCCTACCATCACCCCGTGTCACCTTGCAAGTGAGTAGCGGCAAACAGACTCTGCTTCACAGCTTAATCCCTATTACCTGATAGCTTGTTTTGTTTGCTTTTTACCATCTTGAATGTAGTGGCACTGGCCGGGGCCTGCCCTCAAACAGCGTGCTCGTGTGTGTCATGGAGGGTGGGGACACGGCAGCTGGAGTCCCCGTGCCTCAGACTCAGGATGTACGGAAACTTGGGGCTTTCTCAGGATTCTGTACATTGAAGGGGATGAATGTATGGTGACTGCCCAGTTCGTGCGTGTTGTTCATGCGCACACGTTTAAAGCAGGAGCAAACGAGTGATAGGAAGTGAGCAAACATTTTGGACTTGGGTATCGTTTTTCCTTACCAGCTGGCTGATCAGTGGAATGAGCTTTGAGAGGTGGCTTTTAGATTTTCTTTGTCCTGTTGGTGGCATCTCTCCATGCTTTGGGAAGTTTTGATGTGTCAGTCACATGGATGTGTATAGGGAGATCATGAGATGCGTCCTTTTTGGTAGCAGTGCCTTGCACGTACTCACTCATTGTGCTCACCATAGAGTTTACTTCATGAAGTAGTGTAAACACACACCTTAATCATAGAGTAAGTGGTGTGATTCCCATCAAGTCTGAGTTGAAAAGCTGTTACCAGCCCTAGGCATTGGAATAGACTGTTGTATCCTATTTTGGTACATGGCCTCATTTAAAACTGGGGTTTCTTTTGTTACTTTGTGTCAAAACTAGTAGTGATAGAACGTGAGTGTAAGGATCCCCTTGACAAAAAAACAGACGCAGCCCTGGCCAGGTTGCCAGGCGGGGTAGAGCATTGTTGCTCTACAACAAAAGGTCGCGGCGGGTTCAGTCCCCAGCCGGGGTGTGTATGGGAGGCAACCATTCAGTGTTTTTCTCTCTCACATCAGCTGTCTCCACCCCCTCACCCCCTAATCAATAAGAACACATCCTTTGGTGAGGATTTTTTTTAAAAAATATTTTATTTTTCAGTTACAGTTGTCTGCATTTACCCCCCACCCCAGCCATCCCCCCTCCCTGCCCTGCTTCCACTGCCCCCTTGGTTTTGCCCATGTGTCCTTTATAGTTGTTCCTGATAGGTAAGGATTTTTTTTTAATGTTTTTTAAAAATAATTCATTGAGAATACTAAATGCTACTGTGCTTTTTTTTAGAGCTTTCCCCAATTGTAAATTTGCTGAAAAATGTTTGTTTGTCCATCCAAATTGTAAATACGATGCAAAATGTACTAAGCCAGATTGTCCCTTCACTCATGTGAACAGAAGAATTCCAATACTGCCTCCAAAACCAGGTCAGTGACTTTGTGCACTATTACATTTGGGTAGAAAAAATTAGATATGACATTTTGTGAGTATAAACTGAATTAAAAAGAAAAAGGAATAGTTTCAAAACTGTATCAGTTAATGTAACCAGTCTTCGAAGAGGAAGTGTACACATTCTAGAGCGTTCTTAAGTATTTACCTTGGCTCAGTGAATATATGCCTCTTCATGGCATTTTATAGTTTTAAAGTCCCCATAAAAACAACAGAATATATTAAAAGTCATTGTGCCAAGTAAATCTGATCAATGTTTGCCCTTATTTTTGTCAGCAGTTCTGACACCATCACCATCTTCCAATAGTCAGCTCTGCCGTTACTTCCCTGCTTGTAAGAAAATGGAATGTCCCTTCTATCATCCAAAAGTAAGAACTTTGATTTTCCCCAAAATGAATTTAGTAGTAACTTCTCAGTTTGAGACCTGGAAGGTCATAAGCAAATTGAATGTCTCCCCTGCCCCCCTCTCATTCAGCTTCTTGTTTGTCAGAGTTGATGGTATTGAGGATC
This sequence comes from Tonatia bakeri, assembly GCA_004024845.1. Taxonomy (NCBI): domain Eukaryota; kingdom Metazoa; phylum Chordata; class Mammalia; order Chiroptera; family Phyllostomidae; genus Tonatia; species Tonatia bakeri. Next base: position 76,480 of record PVIA01005558.1, read on the forward strand.
TTTTAAGTTAGTTCTCAGTGGCACTCAGCCCAGGTCTCCTTAGGCCAAGTGGAGTGGAACTATTGAATGTTAGTGTCCTAAGCTCTCAGGAGAGTAAAACTCACTTTTGCTAGTTGGTTTCCATTGTTCTCTGCCCCCTAAGCATGTGGGCGGGTTTGTTTTTCTCCCATACCTCAGTTCCAGAACTGAGATGATGAAATCCAGTGGTTCTGTGTACTGCTTACTAGCACCTGGACTCACACCGAGGATTTTAACTGTCTGTACTAAAGGCTGGTTGGTGCGTCTCCAGCTGTTCAGTTGCTCGGAGTGAGTCATCTTCTGAAACAGCGGCCTGAGGGCCATGCAGAGGCCTTCACTTCCCAGTTGCAGTTGGGCGTGGATGAGGGTACTCAGTGGGGAATGTAAGGGAATATCATCCTCATAAGAGAATGTAAGGCAGGACGTGCAGGGTGATTATTACATGGATTGGAAGTTTATTATATGCTAATGTTCTTGGAATTTGACTTGAGATTATCCTTTGATTAGGATTATGTGTGTTAGGGGTTTGTTTTTGCAGGTTTCAGCAGTAGTAAAATGGTACATACCCTATCTCTTGCCCCATTGATGTTAGGGTGGGCTGGTCATTGTCATCTCAGATTGCTGTTTTTATCTTTATTAGCTTTGCAAATGTTAAAACTCTGTTCTCTCTTCTTAGCACTGTAGATTTAACACTCAGTGCACAAGGCCTGACTGTACGTTTTATCATCCCACCATTACTGTGCCGCCACGACATGCCTTGAAATGGATTCGGCCCCAAACCAGGTAAAGTTGAAATTAGTTTTCCTAGTGTCATCTCAGATATTATTCTAATGTGTCATTTCTTAAATTTATAAGCATACAAATTTGGAGTAAACTATCATTTTGATTTTTTGCTTGTGTTTAATTTTCAAAGGGTCCAAAGGACCCTTTTTGTTTTATCTGGCAGTTGCTGTTTACCTAGATCATCTCTGGATCTGATTTCTTTTGTAACTTCTGTACATACAGTAACGCCTTCAAGGGTTAGACTGCTTACAAGTCTCACGTGTTTTCTCGCACATTAGTAATTGTGAAACATTGAAAGGAAGTTTCAGAGCATTGTAATGTGGCCTGTAAGTTTAGATGCATGGTATCTTTCATGCACCTTACATAATTTTTCTTTTAAAATCTGATATTTATATAATAATCTGTATAACAGGTATTCATTGTCTGAAAATACTTAGCTAAGGCATGTGGTATAGGGATGTAAAGCACTTAATCAGAATTGTTGGTTTCGTTTATTCAGTGAATAACACCCAGTCCTACCTGGCAGAAGATTGTGAAGTTTGAAAGTTTCCATCTACTGATGAAAGAGATTCTATAGAACTTGTCAAATCTTTGAAACTTGGAATATATTGCTTTCACAATATGAAGTTTATTGCCGCTCTGAAGTATCTAATTTTTCAAGTTTGTAAGTTTATTAAGTGATTTTAACATTGGGTGTTTTGTTGTTGTGTGCCTTGTTTTGATTATGGAAAGACAGTTTAAGGAAAAACTAAATTCTATTAAAATACATGGCGTGTTTGTACACTGCTGTTTCAAGTATCAGCATGTACAATGTGGTGATACTGTCAGTACTGAGAATCCAGTTGGGGCTGTACATCGCTGTGTGTGCCTGAGAGAGTGTGGGTGTGTGTGTAGAGAGAGAGGGGAGCATCCTCATTCCAAAAATTGAATTGCTGCTTTCACTTTTTCCAGGGATTATAGAAGGTTCATAATCCACTAAGAACAGGAGTGGCCAGGAGTGCTGAGGTGGCAAAAAGTCCATCCAGCTTTTTAATTTTAAGTGATTTAAGTTTAAAAAGCATGATAATACAGGCTCCTGATGTTGCAAGTGGCTGTGGTCAGTGGTTCCCAGCTTCCTTCACCTTCTGGGTAAGGATGAGGGCAGCAGGGGGCGGGGTGAGAGTAGCTGCAATGGCAATGGCAAAACAAACAAACAAACAAACAGTTCCTTAAAATGTTTTCATTTACTGTTAACATATGCTTTTAAAATAAGTATTTTGGGGAACTACATTATCACAAAATTATACAAATTTTTTTACAAGTATATATATATATAGATATAGATATAGATAGATAGATATCAGAGAACAGACTTTAAACTCACAAAATTAGAGATACATATATTCTCCCATTCTGAAAAACAATCTCAGAAATAACTCCACAGAAAAATACAGTTACTGAAGATAATTTTTAAATGTAGAAATTAGATTTCAATAGTGTATTTTAAATGACAGACTGTAATTACAGAGATCAGATGGGTAAATTGCAAAATAAGACTAAACTTCTGGACTACTGAATTAAAATAGAGTTCCATGTGTGTGGTTTTTAAATTTTTTAAGGCAAGAAGTGTCAGATACTTCAGAATTAAACGGATCACTGATTTTAAAGACTTGATGTATAGTTTCTAAAAAAGTAAAGCTAAAAGTTGTTTAGAAAAAAGATGATTGCAAAAGGGATAATACAGACTCAAGCATTCTGAGGATCAGATTAAACTGTAAAAGAAAATTTCAGTGACTTCTGCAGTCACATACATAACCAAGAGATAATAAAACCACATGTGTTCGAGTCCATGTCTGAAAGCCTACAAGCAGCAGTCTGGTTTTCTGTGGCGTTGCTTTTCCTGTGGGAGGAGGTTTAACCAGTCATCACACGGCGCTGTAAGGTGCACTTGGCTGTGCCCTCAGAGGAAGGACAAAGCACAGAGGGCTGCCGTGGGGCAAGGCTCGGGTGGGATGCCCGTCCCACTGAGTCCTAAGACCTGCTCCGTCGAACGTAAGGCATTTGTTCATTGCAGTGTTAGTTACTAGAGATGCTTTACATTTCTGCATAAGAAACTCAATTTAAAATTGTATTTCCAGAAATTTAAAAAGACTTCTTTAGTATCATTCATACATGGTGTATAGTTGCAATGTCATAATTACACTATAAAGAACATAAATAGGAAAACAAGGAAATAATCTAAAATTGTTTCTTGCTATATTAAATAGCAAGGAACATGTTTTCCTGGAAACATGTTTGAGAATTTAATCTTTTTTTTTAGTTGCTAAAGTTGACTCTAAAACATCTGTTGGGGAACTTGGTCTGAAATGAACCACCATCAGAAAGGGTCACAGAAAAGCCAGGGCAGCGGAGTGCAGTGCGCTGGGGCTCACGTGCCCCCACAGCCGCGGGGCTGGCGGTGCTGCAGTGTCAGGCTACAAAGTTGGGAGCCTTAGACACCGCACGCAGACGTCGGGTCAGAAAAGAGCTGCGTGTTACTCACTTCCCCGTAGTTTGACAACAAAAAAGCAAGGTGGTCGTGGGATGACTCCTTAAGTTCAAGGCGACCTTTACTCGTGAAACTGACAACAGTGATTAAGGCTAGTTTATGAAGTTGGCTACTTGGAGGAGCAAAAGCAATGGAAACAGTTTTATCCCGTGTCATTTACTTAAGGTTTGGAGAGATTCTGCCCACACTGTAATGGAAATGGCATTTCTCTCAAAGCTGACTGCCAGCAGTCTCAAAAATGGAGGGAGAGGCTGTTTCAGGGGAATTTTCCCTTTAATTCATTGACTACCCCTTTATAACACACATGAAAAGAAATGTGATATTAGTGTATTCTAAAATTTGGCTTTATTGAGGAGAACATAGTGATGTGAACAATGAAAGAATGTGATGTTTCAAGCTTCTTAAACACCTTTAGTCAGTCCTTCAGACACAGCTATTCAAAGCTTTAAACTGACCAGGTTCGGTCACTGGTCAGGCCCCTGCAACATCACTCAGCCATTTGTTTCTGGTATTTACAAGGTGTTGGACGTAGGAAACTGAGATTTCCAGAAGCCTGACGGGGTCTATTATGCTACAGACACATCAAAATAAATATTCACAGGACCAACAGAGCATCTTAAACTTCTTCACACATAGAAAAATATATTTTAAAATATCAGTCTACATAATTTCCAGTCTTTAGGAAACTACAGACAGCCTAAACAGCAAATTCCTGAATGGCAAACACTGGTCTTTGGCAGCATTTTCAGTGAGTAGGAATAAAGGTCTAAGAGCTCGGCCTCCGTCTACCAGAAAGGAGTCAGACCAGTTCCCAGTGAACTTGTCTTCGTTCCTTGCGGAAGTTGGCCTGTGGGGTGGCACACATCTAACTAAACTACAAAATTTTATTTCAGGAGCTAGCTAAATTGTGTAACTCTGTAAATGTGAATCTAACTCTTTAGTTTACATGTTAAACAAATATTTCTATGAGACTTCATCTTTAAATACTCAGTATTGTCTCCCAGTTAAATACTATTGCTACCTAAAACCTTAAAAAACTACACAGTGGAAATGGTTGGTCATCTTACTACTTTTTCATTAATGAGGCTATAATCATTTTAATTTTTCAAATGCACAGATGACTTCTGAACATAAAGTTTGACAGCTCAGGAATGAGAAATAGCAATCACACACTGTGTTACCAGTGCCAGGAGAAAACTGCCCCCTTTCCAAAGGGCTTGTGCTAACGCCTGAGGAGCAGCATGTCCTCCAGTGAAGCGTGTGTGTTTCTGCGGGGAGACACCTGTTTGCCTGTTCAAAACATTCTTTAGGGTGATGGATATTCCATTAAACCATGACACTTGAAAATAAAATATAAATTCTAAAAGGAGTTTTGCTAAAAGGATGATGAAATTATCCAAGTTGGGTTTTTAAGGTTTTGGTTTTTTGTGGGTTTTTTTGAGGAGTGCTATACCCTGGCCCTCCCTAGCAAGTCTGCCAAATTTGCACTCTCCCCCCAAATGGGGGTTGGCTCTCACTGTGGAGTATTCATTCAGTCATTCCTTGAAATGTAATTATCTGGCAGTGTACGGATTATAGACAGACAGCCAGTATATGTGATAAATGTCCTGGATGCGTGAGTCTTCTATTTAGATGCTTCTGGCGTGTGTCCCTGTTACCATCTTAGATTAGCACCACTTGACTCTTCCCTCCTCTGCCATCCTGGTTTCTCAAGGCTGTCAGTTTATCATCTCAGCATCCGGGTCCTTCAGTGAGGCATATGCACACATCTCCAGACAAATAAACTGCAACCAGAGGGGAAACTGCAGTGAGTTCATTACCGTTCTGGATTTCAAAACAGTTTTTCAATTGAGCTTTCAAATCATACATGTATAAAATTTTTCTTTGCTAACTCCTTAGCCTGTATTTAAATAGTACGTGACTCCAAGGAGCCACCTTACAGTGTTGGTTGAGTCCAGAAACTGAAGCTGTAGAAGCACAATTAAATCTCTGAATAACTGGTTAAGGTAGTTGGTTCTACTTGGGTTCAGAAAGCTACTAACCTGCAGTCATCACCTCCAGCACTAACAACGTGTCGGTCACCACTGGTAAATCGAATATTTGTCACATGGGGTGAGTGACCCAAGAACCTCTTGTGCTTTGCCTTTAAAACAAAAAACAACAAAAAAACTCAAGGTGTGTGATGCGCACAGAATTCGAAGGCTGCTGTACGGAACCGTGATTCCCATCCCCAGTGGTGTGGGGAGAGGAGCAGGGAGGGTCAGGCCAGTGGTCCAGTGCTTTTTCAGAGTGAGTGATGGATCTGCACTGCACACAGACCAGGGGTTTTCCTCTGAGGAAAAGCATTTGAAACTTGGCAATAACAGATTGATTAAAGGTTTGCCGGAAAGCAAATAGCTTTATTAGAATAGTTTGCAAATATGAGGTTACTTCAGGGAATATCATTTCTAATAGCTGTTATTTCAGAGTAAATAGGAAGTTTGGGAAAAAATTTAGGAACACAAAGTACTTCTAAAGCAGGAGAAAATAACATTTTAGCTAATACGTGGGGGAAGTACTAATGATCAGACGTCTAAATTGGGAGTATAATTGTATAAAGTACCAAACCACTTACAAATTTTTCAGGACACGGGAAGTCAAATAACTTAACCATGCCAAAGTCGTCTCCCGTCACGAGGCTGATTCCTGAATGAGACACGCAGGCGCAGCTGACGTCCGCTTTCTCAGCGTGTCTCGACCAGATCCCCAGGACTTCATTTCCTAGAGTACTGGGGGGTGGGGGGATGAGAGACAACCCACCGTGGCAAACACCGACGGGTGTGCCACACAAAGGGCTTCTGGGTCATTAGCCTCTCAGTGGCTAACTCTATTTTTAAAAATACAGGGAGTAAATTGTGGTAAGGTCAATTATCTGGAGTCCTGAGTTTCACCTGGGATGGTAACCCTTACCCCTTAAGGAAATTGTATAATTTTAAGGGTATATTCACTAAATATCGCTTCAATAATTAATACTGTATGAGAGCTGATTATAAAACAGATGCTTGTCCTACAGGAATTTGATGGCAGCTTTCATTTACATTGACTAAAGACATGGATGTGCATAGTTACCTGCTGTCATGGTTACCTGACAGCCAGCAAATTGGAACAAATTTTGTAAGATTTTGTTTCTAGTGGCTACGAGATAGCATTCATTTAAGATAGAGAAATAATGCACCTGCCTAACCACACCCAATGTGTGTTCTTATTGCCTCTTATTAAACCTACCGAGTCAAAGGAAGTATCAGGGCACCTTCGGTCATAACTTTGACTTCCTTTCTTTAAAAGAACTGACAGAGCCTGGAAATACAGGCAACCACATGTGGTCCCAGGGTGAGCATAAGGGAAGAATTCAGGGTGCGGTAACAAAAACGTACAGCTCAATTACTACTCCCTCGTGGAATGACCACCGTTCAGAAACAGTTTCCCTAGCTGCCCGTCAGGCACTTGCTCCCTCTGCATACAGGGATGCTCACCTCGTCCACGTAGCCCAGGTGATCCTGTCGATGGCAGCCGGGTCCACCAGATGTTTTCCCGAAGGCACTTCGTAGACGTGCCGTTTATAGCAGCCGGTGGAGACCTTCCGTCGGGTTAAAGTGGGACAAGAGCTCCATTAAGTGAGAGGCAAGATCCAGACGTTCACAGTGCACGGCTAGCAGAGGGCTACTTGGTTCACATGTCTAACATTACTGAGAATGTAAAAGATGACAGAAAAACGTGTACAAAGAGGGGAGGAAAGGCCTGGAGAATGGGAGACAGTGCGTAGCAAACAGCAAGAGTCTGGAAGCTCTGGAGCACGAGTGTCACACACACACGCACGAATGGGGTATGGGAACTGAACGTAACAGCGCTGGTACTGTACCTGCAGGTACCTACTGTCTGCAGAGAAGTCCATTTGGATGACGAAGCTCGGAATGTCCCTGCAGTAGCTGACTCTGTTCAGGGTGGGGCCCAATGACAGGTCATAAAAATCCACTGAGTTCTCACTAGAACCCACTGCCAGAAACCGGGAATCTGGACTAAACCTGAGTATGTTAAAAAAAAACATGTAAGAAGTGAATTAGGTGACATGAAATAGTATAAACAATCACTTGAAGACCTGTGACTTTCTAGCACTGGACTGTGTGATGGGTGGTTCTGGGAGTGCAGGGCCTGGGGAGCTTGCTGGCATCACTGCAGGGTCAGAGCTGGGCCTTGCAGCCACGTCAGCAGATGCTCATTTGGTGACAACAGAGGAGAAGAACCCAGAAATACTCAACCTCAGAGAACAGGATGGTCAAAATTAAGAGAGGCACCATCTACAAAGAGTTCTTCAAAGTTTTAATCAGGCATTTGGCTTTACGTCCCAAGTTGCTCTAAAAGCTGAGACCATGAATCACCCACCTGGAGTGGTGTAATGTGTGCAAAAAGGTCCAGGTAACATTCACCTCAGCTGGCCGACTTGATCAAAAAAGTAGCGGCTTCTATGAGACTGACTTCAAAATACATGCAAAATCTTATATACATCTCATGTGTAATATATCTTGAAGATGATTTACATGAACATACTAAGTTGTAAATTGAGTTCACCGCAGGATTTCACCGGTAACATGGAGTCTAATAAGCAAACTGAACTAACAGGCCAGACAGGCAGGCTCAGAGCAGGCTCCCGGGTCTGGGGTGGTTCAGGCGTGGAGGGAGAGAGCGGTCACGGACAGCAGTGGGGATTGCCGGGGGAGGGCTGGGTGGAGGTGGAAAAGGGCATGGGGTAGGGGGGTAAATGGTAATGGAAAGAAAACAAGATGGTAAATCAGTGCTTAAATATAAAATAATTGAACTGGAAAAAAACATGGCCTCAAGTAGATTAAAAAAAAATTTTTTTTAACCACTAACAATTACCTAAGTTTTAAGTTCAATAACTCCCTAAGATAAGATTCTCTCATCTGGAAAGATCATGTCTTCACAGCAAAAACACAGACCAGCTTAACTTGGGCAGGTTTCTGGGGGCTGGAGGCTGTGAAAGAGCAGTGTTGCCTAGCAGCCAGGGAAGTGGTGCCCCAGTCAGAAAACACCCGTGAGTGCTGAGGTGGGTGCCCGAGGGACCTGGGGGAGCTCAGGGCAGCCACCATTACTGCCGTGCACTGAAGTTCTGTGGGAGGTCGTCTGTAAAAGGGTTTTGACAGACCTGGATTCAATAATTTATCTTGATCACACACAAGCACTCAATAAGTAGCAGCCACTGCTGACAAGCTTAAGCACTGAAAAAGGTTCAAGAGAAGTTGAAATTAATTCATATTCTGCATCATGGCAGGTGTTCAATGAGTATTAATGAACAAACTAGATACTTCAGTGGAAAAGGAGGTGTCTGGGGCTGTGACTGTAGCTCTCCAGGCTGACAGGTAGTTCCTGGCAGGAGGAACCCCTGACATGTCCAGTGGGACACTCGGCCAAGGCCCCTGAGCACTCGCTCTAACGGCACCCGGGTTGGTGCCCGGGCAGATCCATCACTTAGCAAGAGGTGAGTCAGTGTACAGACAGCCCTGTTTCAGCATGCCGCTTACGTGAATTAAGGGCACTTTCTCAAATCCAAACTGGGTCATTTAAGAGTATTCAAGAGATTAGCAAAAAAACCCTTATATAACAGAAACAGACAGCAGTGTAGCGGCAGCCCAGAGGAAAAGGGATGACAGTGGGTAAAGGGGGGATGGGGACAGAAACTTTGGGAAGACGGGCGCACGCTGCAGTGTGCGGATGATGTTTTACTGGGCGGCACACTTGAAACCTGTATGGTTTTGCAAACCAGCGTTACCCCGATAAATTCAACTTAAAAACATGAACTTAAAGACTAGAAATATTACCCCGTTTGCCATCACTAACCTGATGTCATGAATGGCACATCGCCTGTCTCTCTTCTTTCCCCATATTTTTAGAGAGCTCACCAGCAAAATAATGAATTCCCCGTTCTTCACTCCAATAGCCACCATATCCCCTCCAGGGCTGTAGCACACAGTGCGGGCAGCAAGCCCCAGACTCACTTTGTTCAACATCTTCTGCGTAGGGACCAAGAGAGTCGAGAGAACTGCATTAAGGAGGGTGCTACAAAGTAAACCAACTCTCAGAGCTCGCAACATAATTCTGAGAAATTACAGCGTCTTCTAAAAAACTGTACTTACTTTATCGGCAATATCCCAGAGTATCACTGTCCCATCTTCAGCAGCAGAGAGGAAAAAGTCCCTGGAAGGATGCGTCGCTAGGCCCCATATGGGTCCGTCCACGTGACCGTGAACTAGAATACTACACGCTGCATTTTTCTCTCCAACTTCAATTATTTCAGCATTCTTGGTCCCAACTAGTATCTTGCCCTGAAACAGTGGGAACGGTGTATTTAATGTACTACAGTTGCTCTTACAAGTACAAGAACGACCTTCTTGACCTATATGGGAGACTGTGATTTACAGTAACTATATACACGAGCAAAGAGCCTAAAACCCTTGGAATTTACTAAGTGATGAGAGCCACAAAGGTGTCTTTTGTCATGGTAGTGAGATGCCCCTTGGACTTCACCTGAGGATGGGGCTGGTTGCTAGGAGACCCAACCCTGTGACTGGAGGGTTGGAACTTGGAGTTCCTCACCACCCACCCATGGAGGAGCGGAGGGGCTGCAGGTTCAATCAGCTATCAGTGGCTAAGGGTGTAACCCGTCCTGACTACGAAGTCCTCCACAGAAACTCCAAGGACAGGGTTTGGAGAGCTTCCTGTTGGTGAGCACAAGATGGGGGGAGGCTGACTGGCTGGGGGAGGGCCTGTGAGCTCCAC
>PVIA01005558.1:86738-113361 GCA_004024845.1 Tonatia bakeri
GGGGGGGGGGGGGGGGGGGGGTCTCCTAGGACCAAACCCTTCACCACCTGATGCTGGCTCTGGGTGCACAGCGTCGGAGCTGAATTTTCAGACATCCTGCTGGTGTCCCAGAACTGCTTGGGGCTGTGTGGGCTCCCTCCCACCCCCGTTAGAATCGGTTCCAGAAACAGAATAATCTACTTTCAGAGAATTTTCTTTTAGTTAATCTAGCACATGTCGTTTCCTATGACTAGAGGCACATTTGCAAGACAATACGCCTGGCCTCTCCAATCCCCGAGCTTTGATTCTCAGGATACTTGAGTCCGAAGACCTCCAAACAGGTGTAAATGCACTTACATACAGTAAGAAAATACTGGATTTTAATAAGTATAAATAAAGGTAAGCTTAACTAATATTTAATATACAGACTGACAAGATATAATACATGTAGATTTATAAATACACTTTTTGCAAAGTACATGCATGGTGCAAATTTTTATAGAAATGTGTTTTTAAAAAAATAGGTCAACTGAAAAGGAAAGTCAGCTCTGTCTACCACAGTGGAATGAACAGACTCGGGGACACGGGGAGGTTTGCACACGGCGCGGAGGCCAGGGCTTCCCCTCCCACGCACGGCACTGGTGCGAAGATGCGCCTGTGCAGAGAGGCAGCAGGGAGAAGGGGAGGGGCCGCCAGCAAAGCCGGCTCTGAGAGTCGCACTCTCCGTCTCGCAAAGGGGGAGGGGCGAAGGGGGGGAGGGACGCTCAGGCCGAAGTGCTCGCCATCTGCCGCCGCCCCACCGCGGCCCACAGTGTCGTACTTTGCCTCTGCACACGGAGCGGACGCAGTCTGTGGTTTGTCCCGTCTCCAGCCGGAAGGCACGGCATCGCCTCAGCTCCTGGTCCCACAGTTTCACTGCTCCTCCTTCTTTAGACCTGAACAACCCAAGCCAGAAAAAAGCATTTATTACTGGCTATTACAAAGAATTTTTATTATAAACAAATGCTAAATTATAAGCAGGATACTAAAAGTGGCCCTGATTGTTTAGAATTTACTTCATATGTTCTTCTAAACTTTTTATGGCAATTTTAAGATACACTGGATCTGAGGTAAACATTCAGTTTAAGCAAATTTTATTTTATTTTATATTTTATATATTTTATTTTATTCTATTCTATTTTATGAAAGTTCATTTTTCTGACAGCATGATTTTATTTAGCCCCACCCCAAACATGTGTTCTTTCATATCACCACCTCTTGATACAGGAAGTGTGTAAAGTGGTTTTCACAGTGAAGAGAGGATGGGGATGTAAGGCTAGAGAAAGGGGTTACAGCCATGCTGTCGAGTATTTCTTAAGGACCGAAAGAGAAGCACGTTTTTTCTCTGCCATTGTTTTCCAGATATCCTACTGAAAACAAAACCCAGGAGTAAACATAGTTTTTATCTAATAAGCTTACCTACACACACATATTTTAAAAATATTCAGTCAACTGCATTTTAACTTGCTTTAGAGGCATCACTGAAATGTTCTATGTTAGTTTTGGCATTTGAATAAGTTCATCCTATCGTCTTAGTTATAAAACTATTCTTAAGATTTAAAAAGTACATTTTAAAAATCCTACTGAAACAAGTTTATAGACTACTAATGAGTAGGGAGGGGTGTGCAAGACTTGATGATTTGTGGGAAGCACAAATGTCAAAATAACATTTTCAAAATATAGCCCTGGCTGGTGTGGCTCAGTGGTTGAATGCCAGCCTGCGAATCAAAGGGTTGCTGGTTCGATACCCCGTCAGGGCACATGCCTGGGTTGCAGGCCAGGTCCCCAGTAGGGGGCACATGAGAAGCAACCACACACTGATGTTTCTATCCCTTTGTGTCTCCCTTCCCCTCTCTTTAAAAATAAATAAAATCTTTAAAAAATATAGCCCATTTGTGGTTTTTCTCTTGGAAGAACTTGGAAGTGTATTGCTGTATTTTCTGTTAGATTAACTGCTTTGTCTTCAGGAAAAAACCTTCTCTGGTACCACAATACAACCTTCCATCCTGAGAAAGGCAAGAGCTGGTGCACCTGTGTTTAACTGGTAGATGTGGGTTCCTGCAACCCTGTACTGAAGTGTACTTACCTTCGTGGTCACCTGACATGTTACCTTTTAACGTGCACGTGAATATGTCGGTAGGAGATCAATGACAATCTGGTTTCCACCAAAAGATTTGAACATCACTCAGAAAAAGGCCTCTCGACTTTAAATTTTGAGGTCTGGTATCAAACAATTTTATCTGACAAGTTTGCCTTGAGCAAAACAAACAAGGCAGAGTTTGCTTCTAGCATTCTCCCCCCTTTTCTAGTGCATCAGTGTGTAATTTACCCCTCAGTGTCCAGTCTGCACAAAAAGCAAGCAGCCACGATGATTCTGGGCTCAATGGCAAAGATTCGCCCATGAGTCACCTGCTAGTCAGCGAATATTTACACAGGCACACAGACACCAAGGAGACCCGTTCTTAGCTTGCAGGGTAACTACCCACCCGTACCTCCAAAAAATTATCGCCCCAGCTGCTGGGGCTTCTCTACAATGCAACATGAAAGATGGAAGCCATTTAAAGTCACAAATAAGAACCAACAAGAAGGCAGGTCTAGGCAACTAAAGGACAAGCATGTAACAAGGCCAGAGAAGACGGTCCATGTGGCCTAGAAAGAACCAGAATAACCTCACTGCGAACCAGGTAGATCACAAAGCATAAATACTCAGGAAAGCTATGAGAAGAAACAGGACTCACGGCCTTTCCTTGCCCCCTGTCACGATGAGCCCGTCTCGCAGGGTGGTGTACATGGCGAACACAGGCCCGGTGTGCGCCCTGGCCACGACTCGGCACAGCACGTGATCTTTCCACACACACACATCTCCGCTGATGGTACCTGTAAACGTCAAGTTACTCTGAAAAGGAGTGGGGAAGATAAACTCATCAACAGTTCAGACAGAGTTCAAACACGCAATTCTCTAAGCGAGAGTGCGCCTATCTGAGCGTGGACACAGAGCGCCTGCGGAGGGGGAAGGCAGCAGCCGGCGGGCCGGAGGCCCGGGCGGGAGGCTGGGCTCTGTCAGGGCTTCCCCCTCCCAGCTCTGCTGCCTGGCAGCGGGCATAACCGTGGGCAAGTCCTTTAACCTCTTCGAGTATCGGTTTTGTCATGTGGAAAACGGAGGAATTCAGTCTCTAAAGCTGTCTTCCAGTTACAAAACACTAATTCTAGTTCACATCATCCTTTTGGATTGCTTCCTAGAACCACCGAAGAAGTAAAGGCCATTACAACAGTTAAAAAACAATAGAAATGGGACGTGAAAATAACTTACTGGGTTTGATATTTTGTCATAGAAAGTAAAACTATATAGCAAAGTTGTAGTTTTTCAGATTTCACTAACTCATGAAGTTAACACTTGCCATTTCTTAAAATCAAGATAGCAAAAGTTAATCGATTTCTGCAGTCAGTCCAAAGTAAGATAAATTTGGCAAGGTATCAAAAGCTTATTTAGGTCACTTTGAGAAACTGCAGTCCTGATATAGTTCCTTCTGGGGAAACTGGAGAAATCTAATCCTGTACCTAAATCCTGTGCTATTTCCATCCTATTTTAGCTTCACTTTAAGAGCAACTCATGTAAGATCTTTCACCCAAAACATATGGAAAGAACCAATAGGAATATAAAGCTTTAAATGATAATGAACTGAGATTTTCTTTTTTCAGTGATAACGAGGTTTTTCTTTAATCTTACCAAGAATACTAGTTTGTATGTTTAATTTCCCTACAATTTAATGATACAGTGCACTCCTCAGCATTCACACTTACTGGCTGTAGCTCATGTTTGAATAACAATTGCATTTGTCATCTAGGAGCCTCATTAATTCATGCCTTCTCTGCAATCTGCATGCAAATGCTTCTGGTGTAAACACCACTGTTTCACTTCTCCTGCTGCTTCCTAAGTCCCTAGTATACAGCCTAAGGGTTTAACCTGAGTAAAACCCACCTGGCCATGCAACCAACATTCTCCCTGAATGCACTCCTGCTTCCAACATAAAAGTCACGTGTGAATAATACTATAATCTTCAAGTTTATTTTCTACTGGGAATCGGCAATTAACTACATAAGGAATTTTATACATAAGAAGAAAGTTAATCTAAATGGGCAAATTAAATGCCAAAGGCATTTGACTGTGGGCTTTCTTCTGGAAAGGAATTACTAGTCTTATATTAGGAATCCCCAGAAGATGGAACTTAAATTTGACATGGCCTAGTCAACATTTTCAATAGTGTTTCTCTCAAAACTGGAAGTGTGCTTAAAGGTTCTAAAATTACAATTTTCTTCCTTCAAGTATTACATACCCCCTAAACACTTTAGTAAGGAAATCCACTTAGGCTGATGATGAACCAAAGGATTTAAAAAGCCAGCACAGACTATAAAAGCAAAGCCATGTGGACTGTAAAACACAGTCCCAGATAGAATGTGGGAGCGGGGAGGAAGTGGCTCTCGAACACCTTCTACTAAGACCAGGAGCTGTGCTCTCTTCCCCCGAAGGGGAGACACTGGCCCAGAGGACTTGCAACTACGTGGTGCGCAGTGAGTTACGATGACAGAAAGCAAAGGAAATCCTAAATCCGTGTACTACCTTTTAAACACTGGAAAGCTACATTTCTTGTATTCCCTCTTTTGACAACATTTTTAGGACCTAGAAGATTTAGGGTGACAGTTATAAAATTAACGGAGACTTTTGAGAATGGCAATGGTCCAGGGATTCAAATGTTTCCTTATAATCCACCTCCCTCACTAACGCTCCCACTCCCTGGTTTCTGAAAGCATTAGGTTTGGAAAGATGAAATACATGCATGGCCAGGACGTACATAATGACCAGTGTATTACAGTGCCATATCAACAGCATTAACATGACTTAGCTAAGGCTAAGACAACTCAAAGGAGGCCAATGCAGGTACAACTTAAAGCGCACAACCACACGCATTTGAGAGACATACTGCACCGAACGCGACGGCGAGCATGGTCTGCATCCGGGCGTCGTCCAGGGTGCTCAGGAGCCCTTTCTTGCTGAGCAGGGCCCTCCCGGCCAGAGTCCAGAACTTCACGTGCTTCACCCCCACAGAGACAAACTGGGAATCGGAGTCTGGTCGGAACTCGGCCACGAAGATGCGCTGGTTGTGACCAGCCTTGCTGGCAATTTTGGCACCTGATTAAAAAAAAAAAGATGCGACAAAATTATGAAGGTTAACTTGAGAACTAAGCTAGTTTTTACAGGACCAGTTACTCAAAATATATAGTTCAAACAGTGAATGCTTATTTAAAAGAGAGAGGGTGTGCCCGCTGCCTAGCAATCACATGGTATACAACGGCATGCGTCCTTGTGTAGAGGGTCCTCGGAACACAGTTTTGCAAGCGCTGTGTATGGGAGCTTCTTATCATTTAAGGGGCATTTTATTTATGTATGGTTTATAAAGATGTATTAACACGGGCAGTTGCTTGTTCTTTCATCCCACGAGCCGCCTTTAACTGGCTGGCTGCCATACCGCTGCCATCCTTTAAGGGGAGTCTGAGGCTTTATAAACCACACCTTATTGTTCTTCTATGTAGCCGTAGGAATTTCACTTTTTCTGGTAGCTATGTATCTGAAAAGTTTTCTTCGAAGTGTATATGACCCTACTGATCTTGCACTGTCACTTACAATATATTTCATTTCCATTCTTTTTTAATTTTTTCACAGTGATTTTCGGACAGAGAGAAGAGGAAAGGTGAGAGAGACAGAGAGAGAAACACCAGTTTGTTGTTTCACTCACTTGTGCACTCACTGGTTGACTCTTGCATGTGCCCTGACCAGGGACTGAACCCACAACCTTGGCCTTCTGGGTCAGCACCACTGAGATACCCGGCCAGGGCCGTTTCCATTCTTGAGTAAGATCCTCCATAACTAACTAATCAAACACAAGCAACACACTCACTGACAGAAGAGAGCAGCGGATCACTTGTAATACTAATAACTTCCGTTTACATTTTGTGAGCTCACAGTGTCACTGGGTTTTTAAGCGGGCACACCCACAACAACACCGGCTGTGTGCTGTGTGCCATGCGAGGCTGTGTGAATGATGACTTCATTCACCACCAAGTTAAGGCGAATACTAGATAGAGAATTCCTATTACCATGGTGTTCTTATTTTTTAAAGTCACAAAGAAGAAAGAATCCTACCTTCCTGCCATCTCCAGATGGTAACAGTATGTTCTGGGTCTAGTCCCACTGACAGCAGGAGTTTGCCGGTGGCACTGAAGCTGACTGAGCACACGCCCTTCGAATGGTAGCATCGCAGCACAGACAACGTCTGCTTGTTGACTGCATCCCAGATGTGGATAGAAGGAGCTGTCGCTGAATAAAGATAAAATCCAACAGTTGTGAGACACCTCTTATAAATGTTGCCATTTCTAAAGTGGAGGCATGCTCGTCTCTGAAACGGGGAAAAACACATACCAAAGAAAGGTTGCGTGCTTGGTTAAAAATGTGTAACTATGACTAAATTAAAAAGAAAGAAAACCCTGGCTGGTGTAGCTCAGTGGATTGAGTGCGGGCTGCAAACCAGGTATCGCAGGTTCGATTCCCAGTCAGGGCACATGCCTAGGTTGCAGGCCATGTCCCCCAGCAACCACACACTGATGTTTCTCTCTCTCTCTCTTTCTCCCTCCCTTCCCTCTCTAAAAATAAATAAATAAAATCTTTAAAAAAAAAAAAAAAAAAAAAAAAAAAAAAAAAAAAAAAAAAAAAAAAAAAAAAAAAAAAAAAAGAAGGGCCTAATCCCTCTTTAAAAAAAAAAGAAAGAAAAGAGGAATGAAAAAAAATACAGAATACTTTTCAGTCTATAGTCCAAATTGTACTTTAGAGAAAAAAGTATTTAGATAAACAAATTAGGTAATCACAACTTTAAACAACACAAAAATAAAGAATGTTTTAGACACATGTTAAATCTTTATATACTTATGTGAAGAAATATATAAATATTACACAATTAAATACCAGGGTATAGTCAAGTACTTAGGTTATCTCAAGGAGAGAGAAAAAGCGAACACAAATTGTAAAAAGCAATAGGTAGGAAACCCCCTGAAAGGATCTCCAAAGAAATCTTTAATTGTACAGACAGCTGGTAAATGCTGTGTCCATGTCCCTTTCTCAGTGTTTTTAAAACAGGGTTTTATGGAAGAAACAAAACTAATCTTTTTTAAAAATTGCATTTGTCGCTATTCATCTTATGATAGCCTGTTTCTACTGCTTAAAAAATTTCCCAGTTCTCTGTTATTTTCTAAGTTAAAAAAAAATCATAGCCTTGTATTGTTCTTTTTTTTAATGAATGACACCTTTAAGAAATAGGTAAGTTAATTTAGCAGCTAATTCAGTCTCAGATCGTAAGTACTCATAACAAAATAACCAAAGTACTAATGTACATTTGCTTTAAATTATAAATCTGCTATAAATACTGTATTACAAAAATAGAAAAATATTAAGTAAGATAAGTTACCTTAAAACCATTTGGTGCAGAAAGAAATTCTGGTCTCTAAAGAAAATATTCTGATAAATTTAGACTGTATTGTATATCATCTGCAACTTACATACAATGATAAATGAAATCTGATGGTTCCTCAAAGTAGTTACAATACATTAAACCATGGATTTAAGTTTAGTATCACTAAGTAGAAATTGTTCAAAGATTTATGCAACTCTATTGGTAGCTTCTCAAGCTATTCTTTCTTACTTTTTTTCAATGACAGGTGATATAAAATTTATACAATTTTATGTAAAAAATCAAAACTAGCCCTGGCTGGTGTGGCTTGGTGGATTGAATGCCGGCCTGTGAACTGAAGGGTCACTGGTTCAACTCCCGGTCTGGGCACATGCCTGGGTTGTGGGCCAGGTCCCTAGTCGGGGATGCATGAGAGGCAACTGATTGATACTTCTCTTGCACATCAATGTTTCTCTTCCTCTTTTCCACCCCCCTTCCCCTCTCTCAAGAAATAAATAAAAACAATAATCTTAAAAAAATCAAAACTACATGGAAATAGACATAAAAAAAGGTTACCATGTTATAAAATAAGCTGCTGAGGTGTTAAAAGCTGATAATTTAAGTACGGGGCTAAAATTTGAGTATTCCTCATTCATTAGCAGTCAAAGGATATGAGGACTGTAAACTAATACCAATGATGCGTGTTACATGGTTCAAATTTTTTAAAAAGATTTTATTTATTTATTTTTAGAGAGATGGGGGAGGGAGGGAGAAAGAGAGGGAGAGAAATATCAATGTGTGGTTGCCTCTAGCACACTCCAGACTGGGGATATGGTCTGTAACCCAGGCACATGCCCTGACTGGGAATCAAACCGGCGATGCTTTGGCTTGCAGGCCTGCACTCAATCCATTAAGCTACACCAGCCAGCGCACACGGTTCAAATTTAAAATGTAAATATTTACTGATAGATCACTCTTGCTGGTGATAAGTATTACATGGGTCTTCTATAATATAAAAACATTTTTATAAGTTTACAAACAGCACCTCTGGGCAGTTCATATACTATTATTTGCCTAAATGTTACGAAGTAGATAATAGAATTTCAAGAAACATTACACAGGTATTTTTATCTCCAAATTTAATATGCCACAAATTACAGAGTTCCAGTTATCTATAATTTAATCACAAGTAATCTTAGATCAGCTGAATTACTGAGCCTTTCCAGCATTTACAAAGAATTAAGTGAGATGGTAAGAAACTTCTATCAGGAACCTGCTCTGAAACATGTAACCATGACTATGTTGTGGGAACACTCCACGGCTGGACGGTTCCAAACTCACTGATGCAGCACCAGGTAAGATTTCAATCACTGGGAATGTTCAAGGCCTAACTTAAACTTACTAACGAAGGATTAAGGTAGGTTTATTAAGTACATTTAATTTTCTCCTATATATATACAGTTGTCATTTGGTTTCCCTGGTAGATTGGTACCCAAACCTGGGATGCTCTAGTCCCTCATGCAAAATGGCACAGTATTTGCATATAACCTACATTTGCATATAGGCTACAGCAGTGTCTGCGTACATTGTTTCATTTGCATGGATTCATCATAGTGTGCAGTGTGTGGTAAATTCAAATTCTGCTTTTTGAGATTTTTCTGGGTATTTTTGATCTGCCACTGGTGGAGCCCATGGCTACGGAGGGCCAACTGTAACTGAAAGTCTGGGCTGCAGTCTGCCGGTGTCTGCTCTAGAGTGTGACCGCCGGTGTCTGCTCTAGAGTGTGACCACGGTGTCTGCTTTAGAGTGTGACCGCCAGTGTCTGCTCTAG
Source organism: Tonatia bakeri (assembly GCA_004024845.1). Lineage (NCBI taxonomy): Eukaryota > Metazoa > Chordata > Mammalia > Chiroptera > Phyllostomidae > Tonatia > Tonatia bakeri. The sequence continues at coordinate 96,084 of PVIA01005558.1, forward strand.
AGTGTGACCACCGGTGTCTGCTTTGGAGTGTGACCAGGAGAGCAAAGCCCTTGCCAGTTGTGCTGAACGGATTTGTAACTGAAGAGCTGAATCACAAAACCATGCTTGCTGCTGGAGGAGAAGAGGGCAGGGAAACAAATTACTGGGGAATGTTTTCCTATCAGACCACTACTCTTACTGAATTAGTAAACTCAGAGTTCAGCTGAAAAGTCTAGTTATCATGTATCTGAAAACAATGGACACACACCATTCAGCTAATAGCTTTTTTTTTTTAAGGAAATACATACTTTTTAAAAAAAAAAAATTTATTTATTTATTTTTAGAGAGGGAAGGGAGGGAGAAAGAGAGAGAGAGAGAAACATCAATGTGCAGTTGCTGGGGGCTGTGGCCTGCAACCCAGGCATGTGCCCTGACTGGGAATTGAACCTGCGATGCTTTGATTCGCAGCCCGTGCTCAATCCACTAAGCTACGCCAGCCAGGGCAGCTAATAGCTTTTTAATTTCACAAGGCCATGGTCAAAATCACTAATAAAAAGTTGTTCTTATATCTTTAAATGATCTGTTGACCTAATATGGCAAAAGTGGCACAATAAAAAAAATTTTTTTAAATTTGCTTTCAGGCAGTAAAGTTTATTGAGGAATATTTAAGTTTTAACCCACCTCCACTCTCACCAGCTCTATGACACTGGCAAGTTCATGCCCACTGTGAAGAATTCTCGGGACAACCAGACACTCGATACATGCACAGTGCTGACCACAGCGCCGGGCACGCTAAGAGGTCAGGAATATATATATATATATATATATATATATACACTTAAATATCGCTACTGTCGGAGACTGGGCTCAGTATCATGACATGAAGATGACGGGTTCTTCCTTTTTTAAAAATCCAAAATAGGTTCAAGTATCTCATTATAAACCCAGACCATTATTACCGAACAATATAACTAAAAGCAAAAACCGATCAACTTTCCTTACCTGACATGTCTGCTGAATCACCTAAAATGGAAAAGGAAGAGAAAAACAATTACCCATGAGTAACATAAATACTAAAAATAAAATCTGTAAAACTCAGTTACCATAAAATAGTGATCATTTAAAAATAAATAATAAAGCATCAGATACAAAGTTAATTTTATGTGAAATTGAGTAAATTGTAAGTGAAGCCAATAATTTAAATTATGCATTATAAAGATTAACATTCTATATATATAACCTTTCAAACCTTGGATCAATACTTTACTTACTTTGTATTTAATAAGTTACATAAAATTTTAATGACTTTAAAATAATAAAAGTGATATGATTTAAATTGATACAGCCCTCATTTTGGTTTATAAATGAAATTTTTTTTTTTAAAGAATATACAAGCATTTATTTCTTTTTTTTTTTAGATTTGATTTATTTATTTTTAGAGAGGGAAGGGAGAGGGGGAGAGAGAGAGAGAAAAACATCAATGTGCGGTTGCTGGGGGACATGGCCTGCAACCTAGGCATATGCCCTGACTGGGAATCAAACCTGCAATGCCTGGTTCGCAGCCCGCGCTCAATCCACTGAGCTACGCCAGCCAGGGCTATAAATGAAATGTTAATAGGCCCTTCAGGTTATAATGCATCTCTACCTGAAGGGAAGAGTGACACCTAAACCTTTGGGGAAACAATGGCAAAAGTCACCAAGTAACTCAAGAAAGAAGCAGTTCTTATTTCAGGCCATAAATTACCATATTTTGCTGTGTCTAATGCACACCCATGTTTTCGGCCCAAACTTTCAGGAAAAAAAATCTTTCAATTTTTTACTTACTTATATTTAGATACTTGGTGTTTCATATTATAAAGGAATTTTAGCATTTATTTTTGAACACATTTTGTACAAGAAATTTTATGTACCCAATACGTACAAAATGTAAGAACAGATACAAGGTAGTTCAGGTACTACCCATGTATAATGCACACCCTTTCTTTTCCCTAAAAAATGTGGGCAAAAAGGTGTGCATTGTACATGGTAAAATACAGTAACATATTTCTTAATTTTTTCAAACTAAATATTTTTTTGTATGAGCAAAAGACTGCCAGGAAAGAAAACATGAAAGCCTATGCTCATTATATTTGTGGCAGAGATACTTATTAAGCAAAATTTAGAAGCATAGGATTTTAGCAAGAAAGAAAGGAGTAAAACTAGAAATCCTTCCAAGACAGACGACTGCTTTAGTAGAGCCTCCCATCCGCATGAAACGCAGACCCAAGGGCACACCGAGGACGCAGCCCGCGCTGCCCGCCCTGGAACGCGAGAGAAGACCAGCTGGCTCTGCCAAGCAGACGACGCAGGAAACAACACTCTGAGTTCTGGACACGCTCTCACAACGATCGTACGGTGAGAGGACTTCAAACCACGCCACGTGAAGGGTGGTTCAAAGACTCAGGGTGCTTTGTTTGGAAGTCGGGTTTGTCCCTGAATATCCGCAGGACCTGGGACAAGAGTTCAAAGACCTAAACATTACAGGCCTAAGTATTTTCAAGTTATCAGTCAAGATAAATTAAAATATTTTATCTTATCTTGATAAGTACCCCTCTAAAAAACGTTGAAGGTCTGGTTCAAATTTAGAACTCCTCAGAGTTTGGGTGGCAGGGGACAGCCTTAGCCTAGCCCTTTCTCTCTCCACTCCCAGCCTTATCCCATCCCACACGAGCCACGGAAGCTCCTGTGGAGGATCAGCGGTGCAGGGGCAGGGTGCGGTCCTGGGGTTTCCCAGGTGGTGCAGGCCAAGGTCAGCCCCCACCTGTGTTCTGCCTGGGGCCACCCTGCCTGAGCTATAAAGCAATCTGAAATGGCTGCTATTTGTGCTGGGCTTGGAGATTCCCAGGCAAAGCCAAGCTGTGAATCTAGGCTGGCTGCTGCTAGTGCCCTGCCTGGGGCTCACTGAGGCCAGCTGTTGCTTCTTTGAGAGGACTTAGGAAGTTGGGAAGCAAGAGCCAAGGCCAGCCATTCATTCATATGGAAAAGCCACTGTTAATAGCTGTAAATTGGATGGGATGGAGCCTCAGGGGGTTTCCAGGGCCCATGGGGCAAACAGTGGTAGCCGGCTTGATGGAGTCTAAGATAAGGCATCCATCTGCCAGCTCTGGGGCTCTGTGGGAGGAGGCTTCAGTAAAGGGACAATGGCCTCTGCCCCCCTTTCTGTTTGGGAGAAAGCTGCCCCCCAGCTCTGGCCTTGATGCCAGACACTTCAGTTCCTCCCTGTGTGCCACTGGTGCCTTTCAAGCTGCTACCCTGGTGCTGGAGCTCAGAGGGAGTGAGCCTGAGTAAGTTCTTGTGTGGGCTCTTTAAGAGGAACTGCTTGGGACCCCAGAAGTTTCTTCTACCAACTCAATCCCCCCTGGTTTTTGCAGCCAGAAGTTGTGGGAACGCATCTTCCTGGCACTGGAACCCTGGACTGGGGGTCCTGGTGTGGGGCTGGGACTCCTCATGCCTGAAATATCCCTCCCAAATTTTTATGCACCACACATGGGTGAGGGACCAGCCTGTTCCGTGTCTGCGTCCCTCCTGCCAGTCTGGATAGATGTGGTTTCTCTAATTCCATAGTTGTCAGACTTCCATTCAACTCGATTTCTGATGGTTCTGAGCGATGGTTGTTTTAGAATTTAGTTGTAATTTTGATGTGGTTGTGTGAGGAGGTGAGCCATGCACCTGTGCCGCCATCCTGACCAGAAGTCGATGTAGCTATGATCTAGAATTCTAACATAGAGAACCATAAACATATCTGGCATTGTTCTGTGCTTCGTGGGTAAACAAGCTTGGCAACCAAAGTAAATACTGATTCAATTCTCTTTAGGTTCAGAATCGAAAAAGTTCCCCACTCTTCTGTCTTCTCTTAAACCTATCTTACATTTAGTAAGTCATCAGTGAGGAATTTTTGTTAAATGTTTTGTGGGAGAGTAGGAGTGGGCGAGGCCCAGGGCGACTTCCGTGCTGCCGGGACTCTGACTTGGGAGGAGGGGGGGGGTCACCATTCCCCCCACATTCCCTACGGTGCTGCCTTTCAAAATAAAAGAGGAGTACAAATACTGAATCATTATGTTGTATGCCTAGAACTAATATAGTGTTACATGTCAATTATATCTCAATTTTTTAAAGAAAGAGTCAAATTCCATGCAAGATTAATTTGTGACGTTTCTTAAAAGAGGAAACTCGAGCACTAGTACATTAAAGTTGCTTGAACAGAGGGAAGGAAGGGGAAGGAAGGGGAAGGAACAAAGTTGGGAAATGACAGAACCATACCTTCTAGAGTTTTATTCACAGAGTATAAATTCCATCAAAAGAGGGGTTTTCAGTAAGCTGCTCGCACCCCCAGAGCCCAGACCAACCCCACCAGTGACAGCAAGCCCAGTATATGCCGAGAGGCACTGAACTGGGGGCTTCAGTGACAAACTGGTAGCGACACGGTCCCTCACTGCTATGCAGGGTAAAAACACAGTTTGCCTTCAAAAAAGTTGGCAGAAAAAGGGGTTAGACCTATGTGCTTATATTCAAAGATTAGAATATTTTGTATTTAACAGGTGAATTGTTGGTCCACTTTGTTCTGAAAAGTAGAAAACTTTACAAAAAAAGAATACAAGGGTCTTGGTAGCACAACTGTAGACCTAAGCAACCCAGAAAATACGTATCTAGCTGATCAATGTAGTACTTGTGTGAAAACAAACACAGTAAAAGCATCAATTGTTTAAGAAGAAAAAGACACCCAAAAAGCTGGCCTAGCAATGGAGGCCCACTGACATCCAACAGACCCCACAGTCTCAACCATCTTTAAAAACGGTGCCGGAGCTGGAAGGTCTGACGGACAAAATCTACTACGCAGCATTCACAGTGACTGCTGGCTGGCAGACATGTTCTAAGGACACCTGCTATGCTCCCTCTTCCTGGCAGAGTTACAGCCTTGGTTTAAACTGAAGTGCATAGATCTCCAGAGTTGGAGACAGCAGTGCAGGTGAGGATTTCAAACCAGCTGGCAAATCGGACGAGCCCCAAGAAAAGAGAAAGGCTGGGAGGGCTTAGAGCACAGAACAGACTTGGCTCCTCTCTCCTTCCAGCTCGGCCCCCGCTGATGCAGAGGCTCTGCCCCCACCCCGCCCGGTTATTTCTTGGTCCCCTTACTTACCTGGTCCTCCTCAAATTCTTCCTCTCTGCTTTACATGCTATTAAATTAAACCTCTTTGCTGATCAGAAACATCTGCTAAAGGACTAAATCCAACTATTTCAACCACCACAAAACAGCTTATTCTTAATTCTGAACTGTTTGAATCAACTCAGATGACCGAAGCGACAGAAAGATACCTGGAAGTAAATATGGTAAAACTGGGTGTGTGCTTCATGTGCAAATACATTTTGAACAATACACAAACGTATTTTATTTTTTCCCTAGGATACTGAATTAATTTAAGCATAACAATTAGTAAAAATTGTTTCTTTTAAAATATACAAACATACCTACTTGGCCAGTTGCCACTATGTTGATAAATTTAGGGTGCTGATTTACAGTGAGGCACAGAATATCATCATTATGTTCCTGATAAAAACTCTGAGCTCCTATAGAAAAAGAATTGGAGAATTAAGTGTGAAAACTTAATGCACTTAACCACAGCAATAAACTGCTCTGTGTAACTTGCCAACTTAAGCAGATATTTTTGAGCATTTGATACGTGTACACCATCGTGAGGATGCGAAAATGACTCCGAAATGTGTATTTAACAGGATGGAGCCCTGACTGGCATAAACTAAAAGGACACAAAAATGAAGGAGCAAGTGCCACAGAGAGTTAAAGATGGAAATGCCGTGGGAATTCACAGCAGGAAAGGGTCTTCTCCGAGCACATGACATTCCTGGGTGCCCGCAGGCTCTGTGAACATGAGGGTGGGTGGGGAGGGGCATTCCAGGGACAAGAGCAGTGCAAGCGAAGGCACAAAGGCAGGAAAGTACTGGGAATGCAGACAGAGGGTTCTCTGGCCTGAAGTGCAGGGTCATAAGGAAGAAATGTGAGAAGTGTGGTTGAAAGGCCAACTGAAACTGGAGACACAGAGGACTTTAAATGCCATCCTACTAAATCGCACAGTTATTCTGTCGTCAGTGGAGAGGTCCTGGAGAGTTCTGATCAAAGAAGGCATGTGGATCACCTATACAGTCACAGTGACGAGCGCCTGGCAGACTGTGACCGTGCAGGGGGCAAGGCAGGCAGGCTTGTGCAAGGGCAGCGGACAGGTGGGATGTAAGGTCGAGAGGGCAGGCCGGCTCCGAATTGTAAAGGGTCCTCAAAAAGCGAAGGTTCACCAAAAAGCAAAAAACCAAACCAAACCAAAAAAATAACCCCCGACAATTTAACAGATCTAACACTACTGTAATATTTCTCAAAGTGAAACTGCTTCATATTTTCCAGGGCTGAGAGTTCAGTTAAATCAGCTAAATTAATAGATCTAATAGGCCACGACTTCCTAGACTGTGAATGCAGCAATGTGTCCCCAAATTGGTGAGAGGCCAAATAAGTGTCTAGTCTCCCTTCCACCCTGCCTTTCTACACCCATCATTAGAAAGGTGACAAACTACAAATAAGAAAATTAAAACAATAAAAAATAAAGGGCAGTCAAATGTTGGATTAACATGTGGGTCAATGATAGGCTGCACATAAGACAGTGAGGGGTTACAGCCCTGGAAGGGCAGCCTGGTTGGTTGGAGCATCATCCTGAATCAAATGAAGGGCCATCGACAGAGCCACAGGCAAGCCATGTCCTTAGCTCACTTCAGTGGCTCCCCAAAGCCTCACCGAGAGCACCACCCACGACCTCCCCACCCCACAGCAATCCACTCCCACAACATGCTACTCTCAGTCTCTCTCGGAGACGCCCGGCCAAACTCTTCCAATTTCATGTCAGGGTTACAGGGAAACGGAATATAGTTACAAATGGTTCCACTATAAAGCAAGGTTTGGACATATGGTAAAGCTTCATGTCTAACAAAGCCTATAAGCGCTTTGCAGTATGAAATCCTTTTCTGCTGTGACACTCTACAAAAACTGTAAATTTGGTTACTTGAAATATTAATAGACAGTTCTACAGCACAAAACACCTATATTCTGGGCTCACATACTTGAATCATTTATAGTCATAACTATAAAGAATTTTAAGATACTAAATAAAAAAATCCTAAATTTAAAAAAAGTAGGGATGAAGAATCAGGGCTTCCTACCTGTGGCGACATTGTGCAGAATTCCAATGGATGCAGTGTGATAAATGATATCATCACCGTCATTTAAGTAGTGAACATTATTTCTACAGTCTCTGCCTCGATAGCCAAAAACAAGCTCCAACACGAGGTCCTAGAATGATGAAAAACACATTACTCAATGCCTCGTGTCCAAATGTTCACTAGTTTTCTTGTACACAGTACTCGTGTCTTCAGACCAAAGAGAGGATGTATTCTGGATGTTTTACAAACTGCAAACACAAAATTAAGCCAGACATACTTCTTTATGTAACCTGGTTTGGACACATACATCCTGTACTTTTCTACATAAAGTTATAAAAACAAAGAGGGAATTGCAAGGTCAACTGATTCCAAGAATTTCATTTCTTAAGTTTTCATGTGTTAAACACTGGGATACTTTTGTCCCAAAGAAGAATATTCTGATTTGTGTGTATTAGTCAAAATATCTGATCTGCATACAAAACTCAATATAAATTATGGCCAAGTATTGTACTTTTAAGGATCCGAACAGCACACCGATACTGGTGCACAAAATGAACTACACCTTCTCGGACAACTCATGCTGAAGGTATCTACCCCTTTCCTTGCCGCTGTGAGGCTGAGTCGGGTAGGGAGTGCAACTGTCACCCTCCCACAGCTTTAACGCCTTGTTCTTGACCTGTTTTAACAATCTGCTTGTTGCTGCTGATACTCGGATTACGACATGCCTGGGGGAAGCACAGGATGTCAATCTAAACCTCAGACTTGACAGTTAAGCAAGTGATTTTTACAACCAAACAAAAAAGGTTATTATTCAATGTTTATTTTCATTAAAAATAATGACAAGATTTGGGCATTTACAAAAAGAAAACAGAATGAACTCACGATACATTTTAAAGTCAAGCAAACACTGGAGAATGGGTTTTCCTCACCTCAATGGGCCTCTTTTTCTTGCCAACATTGTTGGTCTGGAGTTTCTCCGGCTGCGGCGGCGCCCTGCTGACGGGGGGCCTGGAACAGGGAAGTGGGGATGAGGCAGGCACCCACCGCAGGCGCCCTGCGGGGCCTCCCTCACCTGCCCTCCGGAGAGAGGTGTCTAACACGCCTTCACAAATGTCAACCCCACCTGTGTCGCTCACTACACTGTGCCCTCTGTACCTGGGTATCTTCTAAAGCGCAAAGGTGGAACAAAAGTATCAGAGCTCTTACTCGCTTTACTTTTAATTTCTTTGGTGTATGTTTCATCATGTAAATACTATACTAGAACGAGAGCAGACTGCTCATAAAAACGTATGAATGTTAGCTTTACATACTCGAACCCTTCTTGAGGGGGTGCACTGTCAACAATGCCCGGATTGCGGCTCTAAAGTATCTAGATCACAGTATTTTACACATGGCGGGTGCTCCACAGATTCTTCTTGAACTGAACTTTGAAAATTCCTATGAACTTTCCATATTGCTGGCGACAAAAACCCCGTCTGAGTTCAATTTGTACTCTACCTGCAGCTCTGTGCCCCTCGCCTCCTCCTCTTCCATTAGTCCCCAACACGGTGACGGCATCGCCACACTCCGGCAAGACGCCTCCCAGTTACAAAGCAGGGTAAGCCACACAACGCTCTGTGGGAGCTGGTCACTGCCAGGACTGCCTCCAACTGCTTCTCTTCCCTTAGCCTCACTGTTTCCTAAACGTTTACCGACCTTACCTACACAGTAGTTTCCAAAAACCTAGGTCCTCCCTCTCTGTCCCCACTGCCAGTGCAGCGTCTGTTCATCGGGCTCCAACAGGTGTATCGAGTCCCCGTGTTTGAATCCTTTAAATGTGGAGGCCCTTTCCTAACAACTTTAAAATTTCTTTGAAACTCCAGACCATTTAGTTTTAACTGAGATAACCATTATTCAAATGTTCAGTAACCTTAACACTGAATCTAAAGCAATCATTTATCAACTTCCCCCTCCATACTTTAAGCTAATATTCAATTTTTAAAAACTAAATCAGGAAATGATACACATTAACTTTCCCGTGAACATTCCAACATTTATGAATAAGCCCATAAAAATAAAGGCATAACAATCCATTTCTATTTTCAAAATGATTTTCACGTTATTTATCCATGAGAGTAAATGAAGTGTGATATCCTGAACATGTAATGTGAAGGACGTGTGCCTTCCACGTGGAGCAGTGTGTGTGAGTGTGCAAGCATGGCTGGTTGGTGGCACAAACATTAAATGCCCTTACAAGACTATATGGAGAACTTTGCAAATTACCATAAACGTTTTGGTTTCAGACCTTTTCTGTATACTTTTAAAAACGCATGTAATTAAAAATCTTACTGAAATGTATGACATTTAACTCCACAATATTTCTGCTAGGATCACGTTAGAGAAGGGGAAGCAGCCTTGGCTTTGCTTCCAAGTCACTTGGTTGAACTTTAAGTCAATGCTGTCATTCGACAGCTTTAAGAAACAGGTCATTTTTATCTACGCAATCCTGTATAAATTAAGCATATTTTAATTTCTGTAAATACAATTCATGTAAGATGTATTACTGTTTAAATATAAACAGCTTGTAAAATCATACAGATTAAATGGATACAGTTTTAGAGAAGCAGTTACTGATGTGGTATGTGTGAATCTAATAACTAAGATGCTATTCATTTCAGAAATACTCATTTCAAAGGAGAAAAACGTGAAAAACTGTGCTTGCAGGTAAAGCATACCAAGTAACAGAGCTCATTAATGGGGAATAAAAAAGATAAAAATACAAAATTAGGCCTCATAAAACAGCAAAGAAAGAGGATTACCTGGAACCTCTTTTTAGCAGCAGATAAAAAAGGGAAAAGAGTACAACACAGATTGAATTTAAAACACTTGTAAAATACTTCCTATAATAAAATATTTTCACAAATTTAATGCAGATAAACTTCACTGTATACATTAAAGACCTACTGTTTTTATCTATTACTGCATTCAAGGAAAGGCTTAAGTTACTCCATTAATGGCAGGGAAATAAGAATGAGGAAAAGAAAAATAAATGAGAATTCAACATGTTCTGTGTTATAAACACTAAAACTTGCCATTTTAATTTTTCACTAGGCAATCTGAATTTCAAAGAAAATATTAGAGCTTATCTTTGTTCTTAAGAAAGGGCAATAAAACACTGACATCTAACTTAAAAGGCTGGTAACACGGGAGCTGCTGTGAAAGAAAATGTTTGCAGTGCAAGCTCCCTTTAGTGTGACCCAGGAGTTCCGTCCCACTGAGCAGACAGTGACTCACTCAGGACCCATGTGGGACTTGGGATTTTGATTCAAGGGAGGTAACTTGAAAAAAAAATTCCCTTAATAACATCAGGACCAAGCAGAGCTGGAAGGGATCACACGAGTCACCTTGTCCATCCGCCCCATGAAAGCCGGGGCCCTCTCTGCATGTCTAGAACATCCCCGTGGGGCACCAGTGACAAGTGGTCATCTAAACGCTGCACTGACATCGCTTGTGACGGGGGGGGGCGTTCGCATCCAAGGCAGCAATAATCTCTCCACTTAGTTTTTATTTTGAAGCAAGTGACTCCTACCACAGTGAACTACTCTTTCCATGGAGTGGCCTTCCACCAGCTCCGCTCCATCCCGGGCTTCCTTCTAGCCAGTGTAAGCCGCGCAGGTCCCTTTAAAACGCTGCGATCGGTCCTAAATAAGCTATTCCAGATCCGAGGCTAGACCTGAGCGTTTTATTTGTTAAAACCGTTAACAGCATTGTGGGGGCCTTTTCAGAAACTGTATCTCACACTAGACTCATCTTCACACACGTCACCCCTCGAAAAAAACCACAGGTAACTGTTGCTGACTGCAAACTAAGGAGTGCCTCGTGTTTCAATTTCTGTACAGTCTGGTTTCAAATCTGCTTTTTTCACCCTTATCTTCCAGCATTTTCCTGATGGCAGCTTTTTAAAAAACTTCTCAACAAGCCTTGTGCACACTGTTCTCTTTCAGAAACTGAAGACACTTGGCTCTCATTAAAAGCAGCTGCAGAAGCGCCCCAGTTCTTTCTTGCGCATGTTTTACCGTCATACAAATACCATCACTGGCCTATGTTAATGTTTTACAATGAATGAAGACATTAAACATGCATTGAATGATGCCAGCTTGTCAATTGAAAGTTCTTCCATGGATGAAAACGTGTGGTTACCAGATTGTTGTTGTGAGTCTCTGACACTTAAGGAAAAACCGAAGCTACTTTGAGTACAGGAGTTTATGAAAACTCATTTTTAAACTGGTGATTATAAGAAAGACCCTGACAACGGCACTCACAGGCTACATCTATAAAATGAAGCTCTTTCATAGGATCTGTCCTACCTACTTCATTTCCTGATTCCGTCATGACAAATACGGTTCAGTGTTACATAGGGAAAAGATATACTTTAAAATATTCTACAGACCAAAAGCCAATTTTTGAGTAAAGTATTTTCTTTAATAAAATACTTACCTTACTACCCCCTGCCTTCAAAAGGAGCAGAAGGGAAAAAAAGTAAGAAACGTGTATGAATACTAATGATAAATAAAATGTACCAGTTTAATAAGCAGAAAGTAATATGACAACTTTTAAAGAAATAAAAAAGTACCAAATTTTATGCCTCATTGTTTTGAATATTTTTATTCAAAAATATTAAAAATTTAATTGACAATAAACTAAATATATAAGATCTATTTCACAAATATTTATAGAAAAAGAATAACAACATTACTAAAGTCATTTAGGAAAAAATATCTGACAAAACTATCAACCAACTAAACTAGTAATCAAAATGTTATCAGAAAAATTTTCCTTTTAAATGGATATTTGACAAGTATTTGTTTTAACTGTTTATATTTTATTTCACATTTAAGTGGCAATATTTTATTTAAAATATGAAAGCAATTATACAGAACATTTCCTCTCCTTACAAATATATTCAAAATTGCTAAAAAGATGTATCTGTTTACTTTTATTTCTTTTGATTCTTTCGCTTCGTGAAAAGGAAGACTCCTGATCATGAATAACACTGGTTATTCGAGGCTGCTGCCTGGACGTTTTTAGAAGAATTTAGTGGAGCCGTGTTATAATTTAAGAACAACATGCAAAGTAATTTCAAAAGTAATTCTCAGAGGGCAGTGTGAAAACTGCAGGCCAACTGCGAAAATCAGAACCACGACCCTGTCAGTCATTCCTCAGGGGCAGGGAGGCATTTCCCAGGTCAGACCTGGGTCACCACGGTGATGGGCAGGGGAATGTGTGTGTTTCTCCATGAAAGACGGCCTACAGATTAAAATCAGGTCACACCGACATACCAAATTTATGTGATGATATTTTTCTTTAAAAACCAATATAATAAATGAAAAAGACTACGGGAACAGCAAGTTCCTTCTCCTTTATGAGACACTTTTCATGTTCCACGACCTGGGAGAAATAATTTTAAGTAATACTAAGCACTATATTGCAGATATTCTAATTAGGAACATCCATATTTGCATATTTAAATTTATTGCTTTAATTAATAAATATGTATAGTGTTCATTACTTTCTGAATATAATTTCAGAAAGTGTTTCAGTGTTCACCGGAGTACTCCTCAGGTTACTTTGTAGTTCATTCCATGCGAGGAATGTTATTGACAAAAACCTACTACCCAAACTCTTTACATACATTAATTTCATTTAAACCTTGAAATACTCCGTAAGCTAGAGATATCATGATCATTTTACCTCTGAGGAAACAGGCTCAGAGAGGATGAACAGTTTTCTAGAGCACACTCTGGTAAAGGAGAAAACGGATATTTTAACCCATCTGTTTGAACCCAAAACCATGCCCTGTGCCAGTCTCCCTCTGCCTCCTCCCGCGTCCCTTCAACCTTGGATCCCATGCAAGTATTCCGATTACGGTCTGGTCAGCTTTCCTGAAACATATCTCTAGCTTCTACTTTGCCTCTTTATACGTGATGACAACATGGACTGTCACCCGTGAAGTGACTCACCGTTGCAGCATTTGAGGTACACCACCAGCCAATGGGGGACCTGAAATATGCTTTGAGGCAGTCTCCACCTCAACATCAACCCAGAACCCGCCTGGAACTCTGGGGTGAACGGCTAGCTCCCCCTTCTCCATCACCGCCTCGCCTCTCTCCCTTCCGACTCCATCCTTTCCCCGAGCACTAAACCACCAGTGTGGCTCAAGGCCCTGCGGATGCTGCCTTGCACCGTCATTTCTGCGGCCGAGCCCCAGTGCTCTTCAGCACGGCCCTCGCCCACTGCACACTCCCTGGAATCCCCCGCAACTTCTGTTCACTGTGGGGCATTCCCGTTCTTTAACATTCCCCGCGAACATTCTTACGGACTTCTCATAATGGAGTTTTCCTCGCCACAGCTCTCCACACGAGAGGTCACTGTTGTTTCCACCCCCCACTCCTTCCCCGTTCCTTACTGCCACTTCCAGCTCACTTCCCTTCAGCGGGCCTTAAAGCCTCTTTGTGCTTCTGAAATCCCTGCCACTCTCTGGTCCCCACGCCCCTTTGTTGGTTTCTGTCTTCCCTACTGACTTTTACAGCAGCAGGTTCACAGCGTCTCACCCGACCTGTCGCCAGCTCAGACACTTCAAAGTTAGCGCTCATAAACTTATTTTGTACGTCTCCTTATTTTTTACTTGCTGATTCCAGACAAAGACCAATAATTCCCATTAAAAACAAGCTATACTTTAAATTGCCTTTTTGACAATTTTTTGAAATAATGATTTCGTATCCTTGATTAAAGGCACATGGCTCAAAAGGCCTTTTCAAAATTTAGTATCTCCGTTCCCGTGCTTTCTAAAAAGTACCTGATATTGGAGTCAGTTTTTATTATCTCCCTCAGCCCCAGTGCATATGTTTATAAAAGTTAGCAAATAAGATTCCTTTCATTGTGTAGACTTTGTAAGTGGCATTATTCCCTAAACTACCTTCAAAAACCAGTGCCGCCACCAAAAACTACTTAAGGAAAAACATGCTGCGGATAGCGTTGAGAGTGCTAGTGTTAGTTTTTGCAAACATTCATTCAGTTAAACAGTAAATTCAATTTTTAACAGCTTTTTCTTCATCTAGTTTTAAACTTGACTGTTACCTCTCATCAACTGAAGGTTCTTTTTGTTGCAAATGAGGCTTGATTCCAAACATTGGACGAAGGTTTGTTGAAAAGGCTCTGATGGCGTAACTGATTTCATTCTCCCTTGTGACGTCACTGTCATAGCCTATTAAAATGTGAGAATTATTTGTTGAGTGACAATGAAAGAGACCAAGTATGACTTTATAATTTGGATACAGGGATGTGCAATGACATGAAGTAAGTTAAACTGTATTACAGCCAAATTATAAAATAACATAAAGCCAGTAACAATGACGCAGAAGAATATTTAATGATATGTAATGATGTTTTCAAAGCATTGCTAAGTGACAACAGCAAGCTACAACAAGTAAGTTCAATGTGATACCATTTTTGTTAAAAACATGTTGGGTATATAAAATACACATACCCTTATTAACAGACCGCAAAATGTTAACAGAGGTTGCCCCTGAGTGGTTGAACTATGGATAATGGATTTATTACTTATGTAAAAAGTGTTTTCCAATTTTCCTATAATGAACTGGTATTACTGGTATATTAGGAATTATTTTAAAATGAGGTTAGATACTATAATTTTTCAACAGTCCTTATTTAAGGATGATTATCTTACACTTGTAGATAAAGAATATCTAAGTCATCAATACATGACAGTCTCTTATTCCTGAGTCACAAAAGTAACTCTGGTGTTAAATAGACCAAATATACTGAAACCACCATTATTCAGACACTGTTATTATGTTTTAACTTCTGCAGTCTAAACCAGCGGTACTATTTTTTTCTAATGTTAAAGGTACTGTAAAATGACATACCCCCATCTTCTTCAGAATCTGCGTCGGACTCTTCACTGTCACAAGGCCCTTTCTCCCGACAGCCCCCCGTTTCGTTTGTCCAAACCATCAAAGACATATCCGCACCCCCTAAGGTGACCAACATGCTGTCGTCGTAAGTCCAGCGAACGTTGGTGACGTGTGCGCTATGAGCCACGTACCTCTTAAACTTTCCACATTTCCCCTGAAGATAAAAAAAGGTAAAGTATTTCTGAGGAATTTCATTACTTGAAAATGTTCAGTTATGATTTTGAATTCCTTTCTTAATACATGATAGGAATTAATCATTAAAAATGCAACTAATAAAGAATGAGAAAATACTGAAATTCACTAGAATAAAAAAATAACAATTCCCAATCTGCTGAGGGCAGAATTACAACTCGTAGTTCCACATACTGCTAGCACCATGGACACAATGTTTTTAGAAATCGACTTGGTATTCTGCATTAAAAGCCTAAGAATTTTCTGATCTTTCACTTCCCTTTCTACAGATCTACACTGAAAAAAGGCTATGTGTGCTGGTGATTTACCACAGTACTTACTAACAGCGGTGAGAAACTTTAAATATCTTATCAGTTCATAAGAGTAATGCTAGCTAATTATAGCGTATATCTGTGGAATAGCATGTATCTATCAAAAACAATGGCTATGTACACATTGTTAAAAATAAAAACAATGATTTATAAATCAAAATATAAATATATATGTACAGGATGGCCCTATTAGCAAAATTATCAACCATTTTGGTATACACCCATGTAAATATCTTTTAATTCATCCGTGTTTTTGTTTGTGAACATTGCACAGGAGAATGCAGGGCCCTCGAGGAACATGCAGAAAGGACCCACGGACAAAGCCAAAGGGGGGTAGGACTGAGGGTGGGAGGTGGTAGGAGGTGGAGGATGGAGACAACTGTGCTTGAACAACAATTACATAAATACATAAGTAAATAAATAGAATTAAACAAAGAAAAATGCAAGTTCTAGATACAGGCAACCTTTAAATTCAGAACACCAGCATTACCAAATTACAGAAATAAATTTCAAAGTCATGTATCACAAGCAGGTTTCTGATGGACATTTCTCCAAGGATGTTAATATCAGAAATGTTTTTTTTTTTAAGATTTTATTTATTTATTTTTAGAGAGGGAAGGGAGGGGGGAGAGAGAGAGAAAGAGAGAAAGAGAGAGAGAGAGAGAGAGAGAGAAACATCAATGTGCGGTTGCTGGGAGACATGGCCTACAACCTAGGCATGTGCCCTGACTGGGAATCGAACCTGCGATGCCTGGTTCGCAGCCCGCGCTCAATCCACTGAGCTACACCAGCCAGGGCAAATATCAGAAATGTTTTACACATACAAAACATACAGCTAGCTAAATCAGCGAGTATTAGATGTGTATTTTTACTTTAACGATGTTCCAAAAATAGTAATATGAGCAATTAAGACCATGATGAACTAAGCATCATGGATGATCCCAGAGCCCTGTTTCAAATTGATGTTTATGCTCATGTTGGTGCCAAATTATATATATAAATTTGGGACAATTAAGAACAAAGCATCTGGACTTGATACACGAATTTTACTTTGTGATGTTTCCCAGTAGTTTCAATACAGGAAAGCAGTAAGAGAATCGGTGATCTCTCAGTAGCATAGACACACAGTACAAAACTCCAAAGAATTTGTACACTTTGGTTTTAGCAAAATGACATCACTCATCTCATTAAATCAATGTTTAATTCTGTAGGTGTTGTATTTACAGCACTTACTTGATTAAAACAAGCTTTAAAGCAGTAAATATAAAGTTTTTAATTTAAATATTTTATATTTACTAATGGTATATATGTAATCAAAAGAATGCTAAAGAATACTGAAATTATTTAGTATTAGGATAAAAGGAATATTTCCTTTAAAGGGACATGTACATTACTCAATATTGAGAAACACTGTACAATATAATATACAACTTAAGGCATGGAATCATAAATTATAATGCTTCTAGATAAAAGCCATAAATGTGATGTTAAGAATAGGAAACATAATTCTAAACCTTTCATATTACAACTTATATATGTAATATTCATATTTCATTGTTCTAGTGAAAT
>PVIA01005559.1:0-113331 GCA_004024845.1 Tonatia bakeri
GCACTTCAAATAAATAAATAATTTTTTTAAAAAAGAGCTTAGTTGACACAGAGCCGTGGTTCTGAGTCCCTGCTGTGCTGTTCAGTGTCTGTGAGACCTGGGGTTAGTTCCATATCTTCTCCAAAGCCCAGTTTCCACATGTCCCCTATGAAGATAATATTTTCTACCTCATGGTGCTATGTGCAGGTGTAAACCAGATATGGCATTTGATAGCTTGCCTGGCAGATAAGAAATGTTTCGTAAGTGCTGTTTATCGCCAGAGACTTCACCTGCCGGAAGAGTTACAGCTTTCACCAGGGGCCCTTTACCACGGTATAATTACCAGTTTTGCTAGCTTTTCTGTTTCCTCCAGTCAGGACTTTATGTTTCAGAGGGAAGGAGAAGGAGTGACCTTCCATTCATTCCTGAAAGGGTTTTACTTTCATGGGTATTATAAATATTCTCTTCTCGGTTTGCAATACACTCATCTAATTCCTTTTTGTCCGGAGAAAAACTAGGGACATATGGCAGTGATCCTTTTTCAAGTAAGGAAACAGACAACATTCCCTCGGTGACACGGGTGTCTGACCTCAGCCTTGGTGCACGAGGCAGCTCGGCACACAGGAGGAACTTTATTAGCTGACCGAGAGTGCTTAGTGGCCAGTCACAAATTTCCAGCAGGTTCCTGCTTTCCTGGTTGGCGTGAACATGTTAGAAATTGTGCAATTTTTATTCTCCACTTAAATGGCGTGAGTAAATGCAATAGTAAGACACTTTAGTCTATAATGAGAAGGTTTCTTTGACTCTGGGCAGGCTACACCTATCAGTTAAAAAGGAACTATAATTTTGTTTCCGTGCCCTGCCTTTGTGACTCAAAATCAGTGGAGCTTTTGTATTTAAAAGTAGTCAGGTTTGGAAAGCCAGGAGAAAGGAGATGTGTTTTGTCATGACGTGATGGCTATCTGCCCCCCAGGAAGGCTGAGCCGACCCTTTCTCCAGGAGCATGCAGCCCTTTCCTTCACTGACCCGTGTTCAAAGGTGCTCTTTTCCCTCCCTCCTCCCTCCACCCCTAAGCTTGCCTTTCCATTTCTTACAGCAGCAAAGCAACACAAATATATTCCTGCCATCACTTTGTGTATGTGCTGATTGATGGGAGGACCTGGGTTCGAATCTTGGCTCTGCAGCTTAGTATTTTAATCATTTCATCCTGCAAGGTATAAAAAAATAAATAACACCCTCAAAGGACGCAACGAGCTAAGATATGTGCGACAACCAAGCTGAATAATTTGTTCTTGCTACCTACATATATTAGGGTCCACAGTCCGTTTCAGGAAACAATGGTGCTTGAAGGCTTCTCTTTTTCTGTGTGTGCTACATTTTCCTCGTGTCTGAGGGACACGCTGTCTAGCACAAGGTTCGGGGGTGTCTACTCTGTATATTGTGAGTCAAAAGATTTGCCTATGATTCCTTTTAATGGAGATGATAGCTAGCATTTTTTTAATCGTCACCCAAGGATTTGTTTGTTGATTTTAGAGAGAGGAAGGGGGAGAGAGACATTGATGTGAGAGAAATATCAGTCAATTACCTCCTGCACACACCCTGAACCGGCAACCTTTTATTTATTTTTTTAAAGGTTTTATTTGTTTATTTTTAGGGAGACAGAAAGGGAGGGAGACAAACATTGATGCGAGAGAGAAACAGTGATAGGCTGCCTCTCTCACGCACCCCAGCCTCGGGGCTGCGGGGACTGAAACTACAACCCAGGCACGTGCTCTGAATGGGAATGGAACCGCCAACCTTTTACTTCGTGGGACGATGCCCAATCAACGGAGCCACTAACTTTCTTTTTTAATATATAACCTTTATTATATTTTTTCCCATTACAATGTAGCCCCCTTCACCGCCCCCCCCAGCAATCACCACACTGCTGTCCATGCCGGGCCTAACTCTTAATTGAACACTTGCTGTTGGCACGTGCTGCACGTGCGTCATTCATTCAGTTCTCACAGCAACTCCACAGCGAAACTGAAGCCCAGAGAGGTACAATAACTGGCCCAGGGCCATGCGGGTCGATGGAGTGAGGACTCAAACCCGGTGATCTGAATTTAGTGTCTATACAACAGAACCGCCACACACCTCGAGGAGGCGGTCAGTTCTTGGGTGCGAACCCTCTAAGCCAGTAGAGCCAAGGAAGTGGGGAGCCAAATGCTTTTTGAGTGGGTCATGAGATGCAGCTGGGGTTGGTGATGCAGGTGCTTTCACACCTTGCTTCCCCGAGTCGTGTGTTCTGACTTTGGGGGGAAGATCTCCACACGTGGGTGCCTGGTTGGCACATACAACAAGAAAGTATTTGCAGGAAATATCATGTCAGCCTCCCTGACCTTGTAGCCTCACTGAAATCTTCAAAGGTGAGGGAGTTCTTGGTGGCGAGGAATAACTTTAACTCCCATTTATTATAAATATATTATTATGTGAAATATATGATCAGTTATAAAGGAAACTGTTTAAATGGTATTGCCACTGAATACCTTCAGTCTCCTCCAGCTTCTGAAAAATTGCATAACCCATTTGAGCCACATCATAAATAACAGGCTTTATATGGTTTTATTTTCCTTTGGAATCACTGTGATCCATGAGCCTTCCAAAGCCTATGCCATCCAAAGCATTGGTAATAAATCATAAATATTTATAGCACTTAATCATGAAGCAGCCAAAGAACTAAAGAAGTGTTATATTATTCAGCATCTCATTAAGCACCCAGCATGCTTATAATCCAGTGGTGAGGTCTGTGAATGGTTTCTTTTGTCACCATTGTCTTCCTTCTCATCTATAGGAAAAGGAGATCATTAATGTTCACATACATTTGCTTCAGCAGTAGCAGGTATGGACCAAGTCATCCCCGATGCCCTGGAAATGTATAATTTCATACAGCAACAAAATGCATCCTCTTTGTCATCCCATTAAAGGAGAAAGAAGGGAGAGATGGGAGGTGGTCTGGGAGGTGGGCGGGGAGGGGATAAACAATTACTGAACCTCCTGTGAGCTAGGCAATAAGAGTTGGAACATCACATTTACATTATTAATGACTGTATTTCATTCCCATTCCTGTATCCGCTTTGTTTTATTATTTCTGAAGGCAAACTAATCTATCAGATGTGTTACTCAGTACACAGGAAGAACTCACACTAAGATCCATGCAAATATGGAATGGGGGCTCCTTTAAGAGTTCTCATCATTGGCAGTGTTCAAGCAGAGCTGGGTGCCCGCTATGCCAGGAATTTTGAAGAGGGGATTTCCTAGTAGGCAAGATGACCAGTATCGCATCTTTGGCAGACAAAGATGCAACCCCCCTTTTCCTTCTCTACAGTGGAGATTTACAATCTAGAATGCCCACTTTCCCAGATAGGGAAAGATGGGAGTGGCCACATCACCAGTTCTGGGCAATGGGATGTTAGCAGAAATCTCCATGGAGGGGTTGGGGGAGGCTTTTGAGAAAAGGTTTGAGAAGAGACAGACTCATTGGAACCGTCCTACACTGCTGGTGGGCCGTACAACAGTTCAGCCACTTGGGAAAATAATTTGGCACTTACCAAAAAGCTAAAGTGTAGAGTTACCATATAACACTGTTACAGAGCAATTCTACCCCTATACTCAGGATCTATACTCAGGAGAATTGAAAACATGTTCACATAAAACTAAGACACAAATATTCGCAGCAGCATTATTCATAACAGCCAAATAATGGGAACAACTCAAATGTCCTTATATCCATGTGTTAGATCCAGAGAATGAACCATTTAGTCATCAAAAAGAATACAGTACTGATCTTTCCATTCAGCGGATAAACCTTAAAAATGTTATGCTAAATAAAAGAAAGCAGACACAAAAGGTCACATGCTGTGTGGTTCCATTCGCATTGAATGTCCAGAGTATGCCCAGAGACAGAACGTGGATGGCAGCTGCCCCGGGCTGGGAGAAGGGAGGGGGGCATGGGGACGGGATGTTGATCGGTATGGGTTTCTCTTTGGAATGATGGAAATGTTCTAGAATTACATAGTGGTGATGATTGCACAACCTTGTGAATACACTAAAAACCACGGAATTATACACTTCATAGGGGTGAATTGTACAGTGTGTGAATTATATCTCAACTTAAAAAGAAAAAAGCGACAGACTCCGTGGGCCTGCCAGAAAGGCCCTTTGCTGGTTGCCCTCACCCCCCTGCTCTTCCTTCTGGAAGGTAGATGTGAGGTCTGAAGGTCAGCCGCCATGTTGAGACCCTGAAGACCAAGGACATATGCCAGGGGGTAGACAGAGGTTGTCAGGACCCGCGGAACCTTGTACTTGTTTAATCTGTTGTTTGTCAGGTTTCCTGGCGCTGGTGGCTGAATGCAGTCCCCACTAATATACTGCCCAACTTTAAGCTTTTATGAAAAGCAATTACTGTTGAAATGGAAAAGAATCAAGTTATGAAATGTGGTGCCCAGAGAGATGTAGAAAAATAGTTCTTTAGAAGGTGCAATTTAAAGAAGATTTCCCGTTTTATAGAGATATTTAGTACTCGCGTTATAACAAGAAGCGGTTTCGAGTTGAAGTTTATGAAGCCGCATTATGACACAGAGTAATGACAAGTGAAATATGTCTTTAAGGTATCTTTAAGGAAAATACAATAAATGTGAATAATTATCATTGTAACTGTTCTATTAAGACGAGCTGTGCCGTCAAAGATGAAGAGCCTGTTTTTGGATGGTTTCCAAAATGCCTGAAAGGAAAACTCGTAATGGTGAATCCTTGTTATGTCTCTAGATAAGATTGAAGACATTTAAAAACTACAATTTGTTCAGTAATAAATAGGCATAATTCGAGTGTGAGAGGAGCCGTTATGAGTGAAGGCGGGATAAAATGTGCTGACATAAATAGTCTTCTCTGAGAGATTAGCATGTTCCAGTGCCATTCGAAACCAGACTTTCTGAAATCCATACTCATTAATTCACCACCTAGTTTCCCACGTTTTTACTGAATAGGCAGGCATCTGAACGAATTCTCCGCCCTGTCCCAAGGTTAGGAAATTCTGGGGCCCTGAACTTTGAAGTTGTTAACAAAATGAACACACTGTACTTAGACTTACTTAAATTGGTGCTAGCAAACGGAACTGAAGTCTGATTCCTGGGCGTGGCCGTTCTTAGAGGTCAGTCCCTTGAGAGAAAGGCGATCCCTGTATCTGGCACTCACCAGGCATTTTAAACTGACAAAGACTTTGTTAAAAGGCCGAAAAGTTTGCCCTGGCTGGTGTAGCTCAGTGGATTGAGCACATCTGTGAACCAAAGGGTGGCTAGTTCGATTCTCAGTCGGGGCACATGCTTGGGTTGAGGGCCAGGTCCCCAGGGGGGGGCATCTGAGAGGCAACCACACATTGATGTTTCTCTGCCTCTGTTTCTCTCTCCCTTTCCCTCTCTCTAAAAATAAATAAATAAAATCTTTATTTTAAAAAAAGGGGAAAAAAGAAACTTATTTAAAAAAAAAAAAGGCTGAAATGTTAAATTAACCACTTGGTTGCCTGAGAAGATAACTGACAATAATATCATGAATTGAAACAACCGAATGAATCCTAGAACAACGTGAATTCTCACACCACAGACAGACCAAGACAACTTTTTAATTCCCTTCATTGAAGTTTGGGAAAGAGCAAGAAGGAGACAGAACACGATAATATGGCTAATGCCCCCCAAATCTCTTTTGTTGTTTAGACCCCATCTCCGTGTTTGTTCTTATGGCAGTGCAGATGGCTCACAACTCAGACACCTGGACTCTTCTTCACCTGTCCCGTATCGAGTCATGTGCATTTCAGCCATGCTCATGGGGCTTTGCGTTCGATGGGTGTGTCGCCTATTGATCCACGAAGAGCAAGCAAGAGTAAGTGTGAACGCCCTGGTTAGTTGGCTTAGGGGGTTGTAGCACCGTCCCACACACCACAAGGCTGCAGGTTCAATTCCTGGTCAGGGCGCATTCCTAGGTTGGGGGTTTGATCCCTGGTTAGGTTGTATGTGGGAGGCAACCAATTGACGTTTCTCTCTCACATCGATGTGTCTCTCTTTCTCTCTCGCTCTCCCCCTCTTCTCTCACTCTAAAATTAATTAAAAAAAAAAAGAAAACATATCCATGAGTGAGAATTAAAAACCAAATGTGTGTGAAAGCCCTTTGAAAAGTCTAAGAAATTATAGGAACTTAAGGAATTGTGATGCTGATGGCATTATAAATGCTATTTTATATCTAATTATTATCCTGTTAATCTTTTATTCTTCTGACCGCTGTGGGTATGGCAGCTCCAAAACCACTCTCTTCTCCAACTTCTTTGGATAAATGCTTGGCAAAAGGGCCACATTGATATAAAACTGTAAAACCGTGGGTAATAATTTTTCAGGGACTAAAAATACGTTTTGTAAAACCCACAGCTTCTGCCCTTCTTACTTCCTTCTGTTGAAACGACATGTCGACTCGTTGTATTCAACGGTAGCTTATTGCCCACCGGCTGAGTGCACAGTTATTTGACAGGGGTCCTCAAAGGTCAGGCGAGGATATTACCGAGTCAGGGGCTGTTTTCATTAAGCCCTGGTTGCCTTCCTAGAGCAGATGCAAAGGAGAGAGGAAAGTAAGTGCATCGGAGGCGGGAGGGCAGCACTGGAAGCGTATGAGAGCCTGCTTCCTAAGTATAGGTAGACGACATATGGAATTCCTCCAAGGCTTGAAATACTTTTTTTTTAGGGAGGAAAAGAGAAAATAAATATGCCAAGCTGTAAAGGAGCCTCTGCTGAAGAAAATAATCACAATAATTAGTCCTTGCATCAAAACTGTACTGTGGAGAGCTGCTCGGCTGGAACAATGACTACCCTCCACCCCACGGGCCTTTTGAGAAGCGTCATCCTGCCGTTAAGTTTCACGTTCATCCCCCACAGCGCAGCCCCCACTATTTTCAAGGGATCCACTGTGACGCATGTTCCTGTGCTGAGATACGTTTATAAATACACGCAGATGTGATAACCGGAAAGTCATTAGACGCACATCCAACTGTTACAGCTGCCTTAAAATAGTGCCTTTCTGTTGCATACTCTTTAACGTGTGTGATGTGTCGTTTTACGTTCTTTGTGTGTGCGTGGTTTGTTTTTAGCTTTTCTAAGAAGCACCGATGTTGTCAAGAAGGCCTCTCTGGGAACTGAGCCCGGGTCCCCCACTCATGCCTGGGAAGCCAGTGCTACCAGCTGGTGGCAGGACTCAGGGTCTGTCCCTGTGGGACGTAAGGACAGAACACCGTCCCTTCACCTTTGTGTCCTCCGGGCCTCACACAGCCTGGCCCTCAAGTCAACCTGGGTGGTCCTGAGAGGACACACAGTCGTTCCTCCCGCTGGGGACTTCGTGTCCTTTGGGCGGAAGGTCACTAGAGTAATAGTAACGTCCAGGGGGATAATGGCTACTCTCACAATGAGCTGAATTTTAATATTTAAAAGAAATCAGCCTAATATTAAGGCTATTAAGACGTAGGGCCACGTTCAGGGAACAAATGTGAGGAACATCTGAAAGGCACTGAATCTTTAGAAGGAAAGACCACCTTTGGTAAAGGCCACACGACTCCTGTGCCCATCTTTCATTAGTTACGGAATGTTATTATTCTTGTGTTTGCTATGACATCCCCTCCCCAACCTACACCCCTGCCTTGTTAAATCCTAAAGAATTAGTAAACTCTTCTTCCTTTCCCTAGCTATTAGGAAAGATCTAAAGCTTACAGGGTTAGGACATGGAAAGTGATTTCCTCATATGCCAACTTCAAAGGAACTTTGAAATCTCCGAATGTGAGACGCAGCCCAGGGTTAATCCGCCAAAGCACCATTTAGTGGCCTGTTCAGGTTTGTTTTGCTAGGGCCTTAATAAGCAGTCAAGTAGCATTCTGAGAAACACATTCCTCTGTGCTATTACACTAATCTTTCTCTCTGCAAAGGTGTCATGTTTTATAACACCGAGAGCCCAGCAAACCCACTACTTTCATTTCTATCTGCCAGCATTTATCATCTTTAGTTCACTTCCTTGCTCCCCTAGGGTCCCAGCTCGGAGATTCAGACTATTCCTTCTAGCCACACACCGGCTGGGGGAGGAGGTGATGGGACCCCCTCTTTCCCCTCCCCGTTATTCTTTCTTACTCCTTGAAAGCAAAAAGAATGGTAGAATGGGCAACAAAAAGAAATGGCTGCTACAAATCCCACTTTAAATATGTAGGCTGCTGGGAGAGGAGGAACGGTTGGTTACGCCGGCTTCAAAGGGAGTGAGTACACCTCTTAACCCCTCGCTAAAGAGCCTGGGTTGTAATTTCTCGGTCAGCCGTGCTTCATCCGAGCCACACAGCCTTTCACGCACATGTGCATGGACCAGAGTGCAGGTGTTTGCGTGGGGGAGTGTGAGAGGAAGGTTCCTTCTTTCCTGTTCTGCATGAAAAAGCATCTCTCCAACAGCTTGGCTCTCATTATGGACGTAAATTCTCCTAGCTGGAAAATACCATCCTTTGAGTTGTCCCAGGTCCTTTGTGCAAAAACCTCCACAACGAATTATTTTCAGAACTCAGTGTCAGGAGAGGATTGTTTCTCCTCAATAACTGGCCTGTTTGCTTCTCCTAGAAAAAAAAGAAGTTACATAATTCATCATATTTTTCTCCTTGCTTTGGTTACTAAGAAGTGGAAATTCTGCATGCAGACAGTATCGCTTTTTTCTTCCATGGTTTTGCTGAAATATAATTTTCACCTCTCTTTTCCCTCCTCACCTTTATTCCTACTAAATCTGATATACCCAAATGCTATTGAAAACCAAAATTTGCGAAGTTTATAACAAATAAACTAAGAATAACAATAACCACTCATATGAAATGCTATATAATATTTCTCTGTGCAGTTTGCAGTACAGACTGCTTACTCGTTTCATAATTTCTGCCCTGCCTCCTCCCAATGTTCCACCCCAGACCTCTTTTCTCTCTCTCTCTCTTTTTAAGCATCAATGAATCAGAAGAGGAATCGGTGCCTTCTTTGGGTCACAGGATTCAGGTTTGCTTGGTGGGAAGTTCTGAGAGAACCACTTCGTGATAAAGGGCATGGTTGCTTTTCCACCTTCTTTTTCTCATTTTAATTTACTATGTAGGAAGCACATTTGCCTCATTGAAATTGGTATTAACCATTGTCACAGATGAATTTTCTGCATTCAAATTTGAACTCTGCTTCCCAAAACTGCATTTCTGAGCTATTTGCCATAAGTCTGGTGTCCATAAATCCTTAATTATCAGGGACTTTCTATACTTCAAATATTCTGATTCTTTTCTATGATAGAAAGTCCCAGAAATTCCCATGAACTTGATGTCCACAATATGTCTCACATAAGACCTCATATACTTGGTCACAGGACAAAAATCCCAGGTCAAACTCGATGTCCTGATTTGGAGTTTAGAGAATGTGGCCCCCAGCACCCCAGTTTTTAAAGGAGGCATCGTTAGAGGAGTTTGGAGAGTGCAAACTGCTCTAAGAGGGCGGCTCCCACCTGCTGCAGGGCCTCTGGCCTGCGTGATGCAATCCCAGCATTCCTGATTACTGGTTCCTCATGTTTTCCTGTCAAGCCCATTACTGGATAAAGATCACATTCTTCCCCAGACATAGAATCATCCCAAGGAAGTCCGGGATCCAATATGAGAAAGGTGTATTCTAATGATAATAATCCTGTCGGTACTGCTCATCCATAATTAGTCCATTCACAATAACGATCTTAGAATAATTTGTTCTCATAAGTCTATCTATCTCTTGGTATATAGATATATACTACTATTTCCATTTTATTGATGGACAAAACAGTGGCCTGTCCGGGTTGCTTGGTGCAGTTTACACCCCCTTCGGCCTTTTCCACGTAAAAAAGCAAGAAACAGCATTTGTATGCCCTCTCACAATGCATCTGTAAAGGTTAACTAGATTAACACGCCCTACACAATACACAAGCTCCAAGCATGGGTGTGTGTACATAAACGAACAGTCACATACCAAGTAGCTATTAGCCTAGATATTTGAAGAAGGGCGTTCTATGAAGAATTTTTAAAGCTAAGCTGCAGAAGCTTTTATGCAACAGCCCTCTTAAAATTCTACAAAACTATTTAAAATCGATTAGGCCACTATAACATACCACTGGAAACACGGATGAAACAAACAATGTTGCAGCACTCAAGACTGCCCACGTGAGGGGCCCGGGCAACCGTGCAGGTGAGCAGTGAACGTTGTGTCAGCGTTTCCATACAGTGGTTAATGTATCTGCACAGGGAACACAAAATAACAGGTTCTGAATTTTTCTCCTGTCTGCAGTGTCTGAATAATGAGTCTAAGGTAAATTTTGGCATGTGTGTAAGAGAGATGTAGAATTGAAAATGACTTGAAGAATTTCAGTTAAAAAAATCCATCCCTCATCATTGGTCCCAGCGATGGCAATTTCCAGAATAGACGTGCACCTGGGGTTTTTGTCAGTGGAGGCCACGGGGAGAGGAAACCCCACTCTCTGGAGAGTCGGCGGTGGTGGCTTTGCCTCACCGTGAGCGTCAACGAGAATCAGTGACACCCGCTGCCCTGTCCTTGCCGCCTGTTCTCGCTCGTCACTGTCAAAGTCTTGAACCCATGGTTATGTCAGAAGCCCGTCCCTTCCCTCAAAACTCTCCTTCTGAGAATGCCTGCCCTGTTCCTCCAGCGCCCTGTTCCCCAAGTGCCGCCCAGGTCGGGGTTGTTTGCCTTTCAAATTCCAGGACTCGCGTGGTACAGATGGAGCTCTTGTATTTTTTTGTTTAGTTGGTTTGGTTTGTGTGTGTGTGTTTTTTGTAATTAAGATTAGTTTGTATCTCGTACAAACATTCTTCTCATTCATTCAGAGAAATGTCATGGGCTCTCCTGGCAGGGAAGGCCGCTCGTTCCCCAAAGGTATGGCCGGTTTGCATCTTTGGGCCCCTCAGAGCTGCATCAGCCTCTGCAGGCTGGTGGTTACCTGTTTCCGTTACTCTCCGCCCAAGTCCATTTACCGGGCACAAGATCCTCCCCTTCGGACTTCATTCCATCCTTAACCCCACATATCATTTATTAAAATGATCAAGGTGATTTTATTAAGCAACTACTAAGCTACCTCAGGGATATTGCCAATGACGTAGACCTTTTCCCTAGAGGGAAATATTAGTCTTACCCCTGGGACCTTGGAACAGTTTATTTTTCCTTCACAAAGTAAGGATGGCTTCTATGCTTGACCGCCTAAAGAAGACCGTGTGTTAAGGAAACTGCTGAGTGTTTATATTTAGGGAATAGGAAGACAGTTGAGAAGTAGAAGTTTCACACCCAGGAGGAATTTGTTAACTAGGTGGGACAAAGACGACACAAAAGTATCACATGAACAATTGCGTATGGAGTTACAGAAACCCTGGGAAGGAGGGAGCACTAGAGGAGCCCTCTAGACTGGGGGTCAGCAGACTTTTTTCTGTAAAAAGCTAGACAATAAATATTTTTGGTTCCGTGGGCCACGTGGTCTTTGTTGCAACTATTCAACTCGCTATTTTAGTGCCAAAGCAGCCATGGACAATAATGCTTATGATTGTGTTCCAATAAAACTTTATTTATAAAAACAGCCAGTGGGCCCCATGGGGCCTGTGGGCCATAGATTGCTGATGCCTGTTCTAGACCAGACTCCTTCCAATGCAGAAACCTCTTCTGTAGCATCCAGACCATTCTATGTGGTCTAATACCTGGAGGTTTTCCTTGTCCAAAGCACTCTGCTGTGTCTCTCTGAAACGCACACCACTGTTACCACCACCATCCCTGGGCCTGGACCATGGCAGTTGTCTCCTGACTGATCTCCCGGGTTTGTCCTTTGCCCTCTCTACTATCTATTCTCTGCCCAGCACCCACGTGAATAATTCTTATAAAATACAAGTCAAATCATGTCATTCTTCAACACAGGGACCTTTGATGGTTACCCATAACGTATATGTGTGTGTGTGTGTGTGTGTGTGTGTGTGTGTGTGTATTTCTTTTAATCCTCACCCAAGGGTATGTTTTATTGATGAGGTGGAGGCGGGGACAGAGAGAAACATCGATGCAAGAGCAGAACATCGCTTGGCTGCCTCCCACATGCACTCCGACTGGGGATCCTACCCAACACCCTAGGTGTGATGTTTAGAGTAAGTCAAGATGCCTTACCTTGGCCCATAAGGCCCTAAATACCTGGTTCATGACTGTGTCCCCAAGCTTACTGGTATTTCCTAGTACTCACGAGTCTGCGGCCACGCTGGCCTCTCGATGCTGCCCAGTATGTGTGGGCATTTCCACCTCAGGCCCTTCGCACTTGTCCTGACTTCCGCCTGGACTGTCTTCTCCCAGCTGCAGGGCTTGCTGGCCCCCTTCACTTGGGCTCTGCTCAAGTGTCCCTGGCTCAGAGAAGCCTTCTCCCACTGCTTCATCCATCACGCTTTGTGCTTGATTTTATTTTCAACCTGTTTTACTTTGTTTCAGAGCACCCAGAACAACTATCTAACATTTTATCATAAATACATGTGTGTAATTTTTGGAACTTACCCCCCCACTGCACGTCAGTTGCACATTAGTGGGAATTTATGTGCCTTGCTCACCTTACATCCCCAGTGCTTGGACCAGTGGTGACTGGTGTCTAGCGGGTGCTCACTGAATATTTGTTGAATACATGACGGACGTGGCTTCACTCTCTGCCATTTCCAAAAATACATATGACCCACATATACACAGATAGGCAAGCTCCACATTCTCCCTCAGTCTCCCGGTGTCTGGGGCTGCATGCCTTTCACATCTGTGACATTTTGCATTATTCCCTTGGGCCTGACAATGGATCATGTTACTTAAGAGTTGACCTTGACTCCTGCCAGCACTTGCCCATCAGATTACATAAATCTGCCCCTGGCCACTCTGGGACCCACTTTCCCAGGTCCAGTTTGATTTTGGGGGACCTTCATTCCCTGAGGTCTTCCCGGGCACTTGTGAAAGGGAATCAGATGGCTAGTGTGGGGACATGTGTAAATCCTTCAGGCTGCTCAGCATCTGAGCCCCTTCTTGTGTCTGAGGAATCCCCCACCTTGTAAAAGAGAGCCCCCTCTTTGTCACAGAAGCTGACATTTCCATATACTCACTCTCCCAGTCGTCCTCACTGCAGACATGTGATGCAGGGTCTGGCTTCCCCAGGCGGATACTCTGTTGCCAACCTTCTCAGCAGAAACCAGTGAGGCTAAGGAGCAGTGACTGCCCCGAATCCAGTCTGATGACGCTGTGACAGGGGCGGTCACGACAACCCGTTGCAGAGGCAGCAAAGGCAGAGATTCTAGTGCACCCAGCACTTGACTTCTGATTCACTGCATAACTTAGTTGTGTATTGTGTTTACTGCTGACCATGTTAGAACGTTAGCTCTGTCAGGAAAGGGACCTTCTCCTTTGCTCACTTGGGTGTCCCAAGCATCCAGAGTAGGGCCCGGCACATAGTAGGAACTCTATGAATAATTTATGAATGAGTGCACACCAAGTTGACATTTTTATTTAACCTATCAGATGGAAAAAAATGAGTAAGTCTGATAACTCAAGGTTTATCAGTGAAAGTATGGGAAATAAACATTTACACATTGTTGGTGAGATTGTAAACGGCCTCAAACATCTTTAGATCTCGAATTTAATATAGTTCTACATCTAGGAATTTATCCTACACATGTTCCCCAAGATCTTAATTCAAAAGTATTCACTGCAGCATTAGTTGCAACAGCAAAATATTGAAAATAACCTAAGTGTCAATCAGTAGGGTACTGGTTTAGTTTGTTATTATATATACAGGCAAAGAGAAGAGCTATGTGCATTGACATGAAAAGCTTTTTAAGACCCAGAGCAGTCTGATGTAAATAGTACCTAGTATTAGTTTGCAAAGACTTTAATTAAAAACATTCAGAAGGGTATGAACAAGAAACTTTTTACAGTGTTTGCTCTGGGGAAGAGGGAAGCTTGAGACTGGCAGGAAGGGGGAGATTTTTGCTTTTGTATTTTATGCTCTTCTATCCTATTAGACTTTTTTCTTGTATGCTTGTACTTATTCATATTTTTAAAAGCAAAGAAAATTAAAGCATTTTGGTTTTGCTTGTTCTTTTTTAATGATTGTACTCTACTTAGGAAAAGATGTGAAATGGACACCCTACCTTACCAGAGGTATTGTAAATTATTACACTTCTTTGGAAAATGTTTGATAATATGTAACAAAAGCATTAAAATATTTATATCTATTTCCCCCTCACCTGAGGATATGTTTATTGGTTTTAGAGAGGGAGGAAGGGAGAGAGAAAGAGAAACATCGTTTGGTTGCCTCCTGTACGTGCCTTGGCTGGGGATTGCACCTGCGACTTTTAGTGTACAGGACAACACTCCAACCAACTGAGCCACACAGGCCAGGGGGGAAATAATTCAAATATTCAATAATATATTAATTAAAGTGCATCCATAAGAAGTTAATATCTAATTAAAGTGATATTTACAGATTTTGTTATAACACAAACATGTTTAAGGTATGATGCTAAGAGAAAAAAATAGATCCACTGTTAGACACAATGTACAGAATGATTACAATCATCTTAAAAGATATTCCTAAAAAAAATACTAGCAACAAAGTGTTATTAGTTGGCAGCAGAACTTTTTCCTACTCTAGAGCTCTATTTTTCTAACTTTTCTGTAATGAGTGTTTATTATTTATAGTGGAAAACGGCTATTTTATAAAACGGCACATTTGGCATGATTTGTTCGTAATCAACCTGTTCGGACATTAAATTAATCTACCAGTTTAGTTTCTAAATTAAGTGCCCACTCACCATTTCTGAACATCGACAATAGCATTTTGCCAAGGCTCAGTACGTTTTTATCATCCAAAGATGCCAATCACTCATCACCAAGTGATGCCGATTGCGTCTTCTAAGTATTTGCTGACATCACCCGCCTTCCCCACCCTGCTTCCCACCACTGACCCTGCCGAAGCCTCTGCCCTGACCACGCTCACCTCTCTTCTCCCGCTCTGCCACCAGAATGGTCTTTCCATGGCACTGATGCAGCCGGGTGTCCTTATGACTCCAATTACAGTGAGCTTTAAATCCTAGCTCCTTCTCTCTCCTACACAGGTGTGGGCAAAGGGAGGTTAACAGTTGTGAGTATGTGGAACACAGTTTATACTTATTATTACTTATTAGTTATTTTTCACAACTGTAAACCTCCTTTTGCCCACCCTGTGTGAGTGTGTGCATATATAGTATATTATATACAGATATCATATTATATATACACATGAGAGAGAGACCCACCTAGCCTTTCCCCTGGACAATCGGCAACCCCCAAGGCAGGAGGAGACAGTAGCCAGGACCTGACTGAGGGTCACAAGGCCCAGACACCCCCTCCCTGCCCCCCACAGGCTAAAGAGAGCATCTTGATCTAAATTGTGTTTCAGCTCCTGAACCCTCAGATTAAATGACCTCCTGGCTGCCAGACAGCAAGAAAGGAACAGACCTCACAAACTTCCCTCCAGACCCGAAGGAATAACCCATTACCCTTACCTCACCTCCAACCAATCAGCTCCCAGCATGACCTGGACCCCCCAACCCAAAGGGTGCCTGTGACTTTGCCCTGTGTAATCTGTCACCTACATGCCATCAAGGAGCTCAGCTTTTTGAGCATTAGCTTCCCGTTCTCCTGGGCGGAGCCACTCATGATAAAATGCACACTGTTTTCCCACCAGAGTCCTCGGTGTTAGTATTCGGCTCTGCTGGCACCGGGGGACAAACTCGGTTCTCTAACCCTGACCTGCACATGATGTATTAGGCTAAGCCCCTCCATGGCTCTGTGGCTCCAGAGCTGTAAGATTTCACATTCCTGGGAGAGCCTGGGAGGTCTTCTGAGCTGATGCCATCGGCATGGCCCCCTCACTTCCAAC
This sequence comes from Tonatia bakeri, assembly GCA_004024845.1. NCBI lineage: Eukaryota > Metazoa > Chordata > Mammalia > Chiroptera > Phyllostomidae > Tonatia > Tonatia bakeri. The sequence continues at coordinate 15,994 of PVIA01005559.1, forward strand.
TCTAAGAATGCAGAAATGCGAAATATTCCCTGAGTTCACCCCGCAGCTGCACACCTCCTTGACATGGGTCATGTCACTGCTTCAGTGTGGAACCCACTTCTCCTGCGAACGCTGCACTTCCCTCACATGTCAGCTCTGATGTCAGCTCTCCAGGCTGCATGGGCCCCTCCCAGTACCCACTCTTCACCGGAGCTTCAACATTGCTTCCTAAAAGTAAACAGATCAATACCACTTGTTATGTTTTCAAAGAGCTTTCATATATAGTAACACATCTAACCCTCATAATAACCCGTAAAATAGGCAGGAAAGACATAATCCCCATTTTGTGGTCAAGAAAGGCAAGAGTCAAAGACCATAGACTTGGCCGAAGTCACACAGCTCACAGGACGCAGCCAGGACTGGTGCCCAATGTGCTGACCCCAATGTGCTGCTTCTTTCTTTCAACCTTGCTTCCTGCTCGGATCAGAGAGCTGTAGCTAGAGAGGCTGAGGAGTCAGCAGGGAGAAGAAGGATCCAGCTGATGGAGAGTCTTGAGAACTGGTCTAAGGAGTGGTTTTATCTGGTTAACCATCAGGTCTGGAATACCCACTCACTGTGCTCCAGACTTAGTGCTAAGCACTTAATCCATATTGCCTTGCAGAGTGGTTGAGCCTGCAGAGCTCATGCCCGGCTTAAATCCCAGCTCTGCTACTCCGTCCACTCCATAAAACATTCACGTCCGACAAATGAAAAAACTGAGACCCATGGAGGTTAAGTTTCCCAAGGTCACCAAATTTATAAATGGTAGCAAGAGTTAAAGTCTAAGGCCGTCTAATGCTGAAGCCCATGTTCTTTCCCCTGTTCAGAAGAGCCTGGTGGTTAAGAGTTCTGGCTTTGAGCTCGTAAATCGTTAGTCCGTACTTTCTGGTGACGAGAGCTTGAACAAGTTGCTTAACTTTCTCGGCAGCAGTTTCCATGATCTCCGTAGCACTAGCTTCTAGCTCCTCGCACTGTGGTGTGTGAAGTAGCCGATGCCTGGTGCATGGGGCGCGACTGCATGTGTCCATTGTGTTTGTTATGCTACTGAGATGCTGAGGCCTTGACGGATGTAATGAAAAGGATGTTTGTGGAAACTCTTCCCTGGTAGCTGTGTCAAGCATTTGGGCAAAGGTAGGGGAGGGGCTGTTGTAACAACCTAGAAGTGAATGACTGAGAACTTGGCCCCGGTTGCTGGCCTTGGCAGCAGTGCAGAGGAAGCAAGAACACAGTGAGCTCACAGGAGCATGAGTAGAAATTGTGAATGTGGCTGCTAGACGCTTTAAGGTTACACGTATTCTATGTCTCCTAGTTTATCTTAATATATTCAATAAATTATACATATTTTACAGTAATATTTATTTCCCCAAGCATTTTAACTTTATATATTTCTTAAATGCATGAAGAACTTTTATTTTCATTTTTTTTAGATTTTAAAAAAATTAGAGAGAAGGGAAAGGAGGGAGAAAGAGAGGGATTGAAACATCAATGTGTGGTTGCCTCTTGCATGCCCCCTACTGGAGACCTGGCCTGCCACCCAGTCATGTGCCCTGACTGGGAATCGAACTGGTGACCCTTTGGTTTACAGGCTGGCACTCAGTCTACTAAGCCACACCAGCCAGGGCTTAACTTCATGTTTGTAAGTGCTATTTAGTAAATCTCAGTAATGACAACTATTTCTTTGTCAACTTAATTTCATGATCCAGGCCTTAAACTTTTAATCTATGTTACTGATGAAGTTAATATTAATTACGGATATTTTCCAACCTGACTGGAGAAGGGCGGGATGGCTATCCTCAGTTGAGACTTTAAAACTCGTCAAATACCATTATAACAACCATCAAGCAGAAATCCATGTCTGTCAAGTGGAATCATGGTGTAACAAAAACTCTGTCAGACAGACTATTCTTAGTCTATAAGGTGTTTTTTTTTTTTCTCCCAGGCAGGGAAAAATAATACTCAGCTATGTGTTAAGAATTGATGGCTAAAAGCATTCTATCCCAATCACACACTGGCCTCTCCCCAACTTCCCTCTCAAAGGCCAGGAATCATTTCATGGGAGTTGAGATGGGGCAACAGTTTAGGGACCTGAGGAAAAACCAAGGGGTACCACGTTGTTTCCACTGAAGCAAAACTGAGGAATTGTTAAAGGCTCAGCTTCAATCGGGCTGTTTTCATGCACACTCTCAAAACAAACCAGCTAATAAGCCCTCTTCGGTAAGATGACATAAGCAAAACATTATCTGGTACATTTAGCATGAAAAATGATTGCTACCTAGACTGGGAGGTGGCGGAGGGGTAGAAAACCTGTGCTGGAAATGGTTGAAATGGCAAATCTCTGTAACCAGACCAAAAGAGCCGTTAGGAAGGGGCATCTTGTGAGAGACTGAATATACAAAAGAAAGGTGGCCAGACGGTATATAAAAATAGCTCTCTGACCCACCATCGGCTCTGGAAGATTATCTCCCCCTATCTGCAATAAACAAACCTGGGAAGCCAGCCAGCTATAAATCAGACTTGCAGGAAGCCAGATCACTATCTCTGTTAACAATCCAGGAAGGTAAATAATAACTCCTGTAACCATCAGGCCCACATGGCCAGGATGTGATTAATACCTGGCAACTTCCATAATTTTTGTTTTTACTTCCAATTTGGGACCAATGAGAGACAGCCAAATATGTATCCTGCACCCCCCTCAATCAAGCACACAGGAGGCCCCCACCTCCTGTAGTCAGCTGGCCAGCAGCTTCCCCAGGACATCAGCCCCAGTCAGGTCGCCTGAAGCCTCCCTGGCTCCCAACACAGAGCATCCCCACTCCCCTGCCCTCCTGGGGTCTCTGCCCAGACGCAGGGGACGGCGGCTGAGACTCCCTGGCTGCAGTACACTCGGAACAGACAGTCTTTGCTTTTCTCATTTGGTTGGTCTTCATCTATTTCCACACCTGAGAACATAGAAATAACGATAAGACTCTGGATTCTGAGTATCGACATAAGATATTTTGCCTTTGATATCAGCAGCAGTTGGGAGTGATATAAACAAAGCTACAGGCTTCATCCAAATGGTGGTTAGCAGGGTACAGGGCAGGTACAGGGCAGGTAAGCAAGGAATGGGGATTTGGATAAAAAGTAGCCACGTGGGAAGAGGTATCAGACATACGATTTCTCTTCCCAACCACATTTCTCTTTTTCCCTTGAGAACAGTTTCAAGTGCCTCACTGTTACCGACTAAAAGGCCTGTGACGTGGAATGTTTCCTTCCTTCCCTCCTCCCTCTCTTTTGGCTCCCGGGTCGCCTTTTCTTCAGCCAGCTTGATGTAAGCCTTTTGCTTAGAGCGAAAAAGCATCTCTGTCATCATAGAGCTTCCCCAGGCCGCAGGACCAGCTACGTCATTTGCGGGGGCCCGTGCAAACTGAAAATGCATGGCCCCGGTTCAACGTTGCTAAGAATCTCTAGACGCTCTTGGCGATGGCAGAGCCTCAGACCCATCTGTGGGCAGGGCCCTGGGTGGACGCACAGGCCGCAGGCCCTGAGAGGCCAGCTCTGCGAGGCCCAAAGGTCAGCACGTTAGGACACATTTCCCCCTTTCTCTGCTTCATTTTCTCTTTGCCTCACTAAAGGACGAACCTCTGAAAAATGCCACACTTTTCTCAACAGTACAACAGGAGGAGGATGAGTGAAACTTTTGTCCTGTCCTTGCGCCTCCCCCATTAACCCGGGTTGTATTTAGGGGGGATGCTGCTCTCAGGAGGGAAGGATTACACCAGCACGTTCCCCCGGTCCTCATTGACCACACGCGGTCAGCTCTCAGAGCTGACATCCGAAAACCCCTGGGACCCTCAGGTGATGGGCTTTTCCAGGAGGCTGGAAGGCGAATGCGTTCTTTTTCAGGGGAAAAAAAAACACCAGAAATCTGTTGGCGACAGATAAAAATGAGATACTGGGAGTTTGTAAATTGGGTTAAATGAATCATTAGATTGTCTGTTATTTGCTAAAAGTAATAAGAACACATACCGAATAGCAAGTGGCCGTGACTTTTTAACCAGCAACCCCTTCTTCGAGTACCGTGTGTTACCGCTGTTACCACGCGCTCCATGGGGTGGGAGCAGCGGCAAGGCACTGCAGACAAAAGGAAATTCTTTTTCTCTGTTTACTGGAAAGAGTCGACTCTTTTTTTTAATTAGGAAAAAGTGAACCTATGTTGCCCCATGGTTTCAAAATGCCAGCCTTCAGCAGCCGAGACCAGAGGATGACTGGTAAATATTATTATCAGACGAAAAGAATCCATTATTCATCCTCCTCTGGAAAATTTATTGGCATACAATGGTTAGGGTGGAGTATTTCAAAGCAGACCTGCAAGCTTTTCAGGATGGGATTCGACGAGGACTGCATTCGATAAAGCAGAACTAAAATGTTATGTGAAATTACACACCAAAACCTAAGCACCCTTGAACTCCAGCCTGACCTTTCCACCATCACAGACCTTGGGATTTGTGAGGTTTGTAATCTAAGGAAGTTTGGGCATTTTTGTGCTTATTAATCTCTAGGATCTCAGGTCACTAGAGAGGCCACTGCACTCGGGACAAGTCACCACGTCTGGCTATGTTTTCCTTCAGTCATGTGATCGCACATTCATTCAGAACCAAGTTCAAGTCTTCTGCAAGACATTCAAAGGGACTAGAAGAGTGCAAAGAGCAAGGATGTGCTGACAGCCTTATGACCTTGAAAAATCACAGTCTGTCAAGCCTGTTTCCTCATCTATGAGGCTGGGAAGTAATAGGGCTTTTGGAAGGATTTGACGAGACAAACAAAGGGCCTGGCATAGGGTGGGGGGTAATGAGAGTCAGCTGCCTTTCCTGTTCCTCCCACCCCCAATCTAGTTCCCATCTAATCGTGATATGGCCCTGCAGCTCAGCCTGGCCGTGGCTTACCGCCCCCTGGGCACCGCTGCACCATCCCTCCTCTTTGGAAATGTTCTCCGTCTGGAGTCCCCTCCCTGGCTCTCCTGCCCTAGCCAAACCCTCTTCTCCCTTGAAGATTCATCTCAGGCCTCACGGCTTCTCTGTAGCTCCCAAGGCCATCCCCCCATGATGCCACGCTGTGTTCCTAAGGCCCTGGGGCCTGTGTCACAGAGTCAGGCCTCCCACCACCATTAAACTCTTCATACTCGCCTTCTGGTCCCAAAGGTGCTGCAGACTGCTTGGGGCCAAGGATGGGCCTGGCTTTGCTTCGGATCCCCGCGGAGATGATTGCAGTGTGACACCCATGACAAGTGCACGATAATCACAGGCTGAGTGTGTGAGTGAGGGCGGCATCGTATCGCATTTGTTACATTATCTGTGTGAGCCTGGAGCTGGAAACTGAACAAAATGACACCATTTCTTCTCCTTCCGATGCAGATTGCTTTTTAAAATATTATCTGTTCAACTTTTTTTTTGCATATAGTATTTCTTCTTCAATATTTCAGTATACCACTTAAAATTTAACCCGAAGAAAAGTATTAAAGTGTGTGTGTTTGCAATGGAAGAAAGAAAGCGCCAGTGATGACTAATGTCTTCAATTTACAGTACATCCAATTTGGAGAAGACCGTGCCTTTCCATAAGGTTGCATAACTGCTAACAAAACCATTTTCAGCCGCAGGATGTTTGGGAGAATGTGGCACTTCGTTAGATGAGGAAAAATGTGAAAAGTCAAGGGACAGCTCTTCTTGACACACATCTTTCCCCACGTGCAGGAGGCACTCAGATATCTGTCAGATTTCATGGTCTCTCTCAGTAGACTGTTTAATGGTGGGCAGAAAGTACATTGGAACAGTCTCGGTTTCCAGACTTCAAAAAGTCTTCCTTTTCACTCTAGATACTGAGTCCTTGTTAACTATGGTAGGGATTGCCAACGAGTGAGTATTAGCAGTAAGAGGGATTAAAGGGATCTGGCCATTGTGGGTCAGTTCTTTGGAGGGTTGACCGTCCCATAACCAAGAGGTTGTAGGTTCAATTCCTGGTCAGGGCACATATCTGGGTTGTGGGTTCAATCCCTGGTCTGGGTGTGTGTGATCCCCAGTCCGGGCACCTACGGGATGCAGCCAGTCAATGTTTCTCTCTCACATAGATGTTTCTCTCACTCCCTTCCTCTCTCCCTTCCATTCTCTCAAAGAGCAATGAAGAAAAATGTCCTCAAGCAAGGCTAAAAATTGAAAAGAGTGATTAAAGGAAATGAGGGAAAGATGACGTGTATTTCTACTTCCACTGTCCTGTTTTAGACAATCAGAACAAAGAGGCCTGTATGTTGCCCACTTCCTCACACTCGCCACAGCCCTTCAGAGGTGGAGCAATGATGAGTAGTCCTCCAGAGGGACCATGGCTCCCAGAACTCCAGCTGACTCATTGGCTGCCATCAGCGTGCTGGGCCGTGAGACCCAAAGGTGGACAATGGCTTCCACAGCTGCACATCCCGAGTGTATGCTGTACTTTGGCATCTTTTCTGCTCTCATGTATGAGAGTGCAAAATGTGGGCCGGACCGAGATGTTGTGTGAGTCTAACTCAGGATGGAACAGGACACACTCTCCTTAAAATAAACAAAAAGAGCACTGTTTAAAATTTAATAACTGTAAGTTACCATCAGTCCAAGAGAAAAATTAAAATCCTGGTGTACAACAATTCAAATTTTTATTTTTATTTTTAAGGGGTTTATTTATTTATGTTTAAGAGAGAGAGGAAGGGAAGGAGAAAGAGAGGGAGAGAAACATCAATGTGTGGTTGCCTCTTGCAGGCCCCCTACTCGGGACCTGGCCAGCAACCCAGGTGTGTACCCTGACTGGGAATCAAACTGGTGACCCTTTGGTTCATAGGCCTATGGTCAATCCACTGAGCTAAATCCTCCAGCCAGTGCCAAATTTTTATTTTTAAGTATGCAAAAAAAGTTAAAGAGCAGAAACATCTGACTGTGTTATCTATGGCAGCCTAATAAGAACAGATTTTAAATTGTAGACTCCTTTTTGTTTCTTACCTCGAGGATTCACGTTCCTTCTGAAGTGAATCTGAGAATTAAGATCCATAAAACAGAGTCTTGAATCAATCATCAGAAGCAAAACTGGTTTGCAAGGACAGAAATGAATTCTGACATTTAATTACAAGCTCTGTGGAAAGTTGAGTAGTCGAAGGAGAACCCTGGAAACTATTATTATGATGTCATTATGAATTAATGACTGTAAAAGAAATCAGTTTTGAGTGGTAATGGTAAATTATGGAGAAAAACTTATAGAACTGCTTTCCATTTTCTGATGTACTGAGAGTATTCATCATAATATACTTGATTAAAAAATTCAAACGGTAGAAAAATGCAGACATAAATTTTTAATGGATTATATAAATATAAGGCAGCTTTGGCTTAGCAATTTAGAAGATGCTCATCATAACACCATTTGTAATATCAAAAAAATTGAAGCTACCTAAATATTTAACAATATGGAAATGAGTAGTTAAATTATAGTATAGTCAATGGTAGATTATGCAATTATTAGCAATTATACATATAAAGATTATCTCACATTTAAAAATATAAATGATATAAGGTTTTACATTTTATAGATGCAAACAGTTTTGAATGCTATGACTACAAGCATGTAAAAATATGCACAAGAGAATAATGAGCAGGAATATACAGAAATTATTATAGAAACTGGTTTTTTTGTGGTGAGATCATGGATTTTTCTTTTTTCAAATCTCATGTAAATTCTATTTCTTATTTTTAAAAAATAAATTTTATTTTGCCCTGGCTGGTGTGGCTCAGTGGATTGAGTGCTGGCCTGTGAACTAAAGTGTCACCAGTTCGATTCCCAGTCTGGGCACATGCCTGGGTTGCAGGCCAGGTCTCTGGCAGGGGGTGGGGGAGAGGCAACCACTCATTGATGTTTCTCTCCTTCTTTCTAAAAAGAAAAAGAAGAAGAAGAAAATAAATTTTATTTTTAAAGAACTATTATATGCTGGTTTATGTACATTAGACTGAATGTGTAAAACTGCCAATTTTCAATAGTTTTTGAAAACTTACAAAAATTGCAATACATGGTTCAACCTCATACTATATTATCATTGCCCAACTCCAGATGAATCCTTTTTGGAACAAACATTGCTAATTCCCATGCTGAAATGTTACTTAAGCTTAAAAATGGAGTCTTTGTGAAAACTGTTAGTGAAGTAAATTATTTGAAAATCACATTTGAAACTGTGCATCCAACATAGAGGTTTTCCATTATTTTTAATTCTATTTTATTGATTATACTATTACAGTTGTCCCAATTTTCCCCCCTTTTCACCCTTCTACCCAGAACCCCCCTTCCCTCCAGCAATTCCCCTACTTGGTTCGGGCCCCCCTTAGTGGGTTGTGTGTGTAAGTTCTTTGGCTTCTCCATTTCCTATGCTCTTCTTAACCTCTCCCTGTCTATTTTGTTCCTACCACGTATGCTTCTTAATCCCTGCACCATCTCCCCGTTCTTCCCAGGTTTTCCATTTTGAAAAAAAAACAACTCAGTTTGGACTGTTCTGAGTTAATGCAAAGCTACTGCCATTATATTTGTTTTTTTCCTCTTTGAACTTGTGTTCATTTTTAAATTATTCAATGACCAGTAAGAAGGAAAACATTCATAGTTTAATACGTAAATTTGCTTCTAACCTGTGCTGGGTATGACATTTAAATTGCTTCATACTCTGTGATTACTCAGAGATAATTAGTCTTCTAAATATTACTATAATGAAAACCTGGATTTAATGAACCATAAAAATTCAAACCAAACACAATCTTTATTTTTTACTTAATATTTAAGTTCAGCATAGAAATTGTTTAATGATTGGCTAGACTTTAAAAAAATAGTTTCGGGCAAGCCAGCCATAAAAATGTGAAGTGAAATTACATGGATGCATAGGAACTTTTAAAAGTAGTCATGGAAAAAAGTTGATAAATTTAGTTTATCTATTCATTTATCAGTGGACAATTGGGTCACTTCCACTTCTTGGCTATTGTGAATAATTCTGCAGTGAACATGGGTGTGCAGGTGGCTCTTCAAGTTTCTGTTTTTTGTTCTTTTGGATATATATCCAGAAGTGGAAATGCCATATAATATGGTAATTCTATGTTTAATTTTTTTAGGAACCTCCATTCTGTCTTCCATAGTTGCTACACCAATTTACATGCCCACCAACAGTCCACGACAGTTCCAAGTTCCCCACATCCTCGTGGACACGGATTTTCTGGGTTTTCGTTTTGTTTTTTCATACTGGCCATCCTAGCAGAGGTGAGGTGGTATCCTGTGGTTTTTCTTTGCATGTCTCTGATGATTCGTGATGTTGGCATCTTTTCATGTTTGTTGGCCATATGTATGTCTTTAGAAATGTCTATTCAAGTCCTTTGCCCATTTTTATTCAGGTTACTTGCTTTCTTTTTAAAAAAATATATTTTATTGATTATGCTATTATAATTGTCCCATTTTCCCCCTTCACTCCCCTCCGCCCTGCACACCCCCTCCCACCCACATTCCCCCCCTTTAGTTCATGTCCATGGGTAGTACATATAAGTTCTTTGGCTTCTCCATTTCCTATACTATTCTTTCCCTCCCCCTTTCTATTTTCTACCTGCTATTTATGCTACTTATTCTCTCTTCCTTTTCCCCCTCTCCCCACCCACTCCCCTGCTGATAACCCTCCATGTGATCTCCATTTCTGTGGTTCTGTTCCTGTTCTAGTTGTTTGGTTAGTTTGATTTTGTGTTTGTTTTAGGTGTGGTTGTTAATGATTGTGAGTTTGCTGTCATTTTACTGTACATATTTTTTATCTTTTTCTTAGATTAAATCCCTTTAACATTTCATGTAATAAGGGCTTGGTGATGATGAACTCCTTTAACTTGACCTTATCTGGGAAACACTTTATCTGCCTTTCCATTCTGAATGAAAGCTTTGCTGGATAGAGCAATCTTGGATGTAGGTCCTTGCCTTTCATGCCTTAGAATACTTCTTCCCAGCCCCTTCTTGCCTGTAAGGTCTCTTTTGAGAAATCAGCTGACAGTCTTATGGGAATTCCTTTGTAGGTAACTGCCTCCTTTTCTCTTGCTGCTTCTAGGATTCTCTCCTTCATTTTAATCTTGGGTAATATAATTATGATGTGCCTTGGTGTATTCCTCCTTGGGTCCAACTTCTTTGGGACTCTCTGAGCTTCCTGGACTTCCTGAAAGTCTATTTCCCCTGCCAGATTGGGGAAGTTTTCCTTTATTATTTGTTCAAATAACTTTTCTACTTGTTGCTCTTCCTCTTCTCCTTCTGGCACCCCTATAATTCAGATGTTGGAACATTTAAAGATATCCTGGAGGTTCCTAAGCCTCTCCTCATTTTTTGGAATTCTTGTTTCTTCATTCTTTTCTGGTTGCATGTTTCTTTCTTCCTTCTGGTCCACACTGTTGATTTGAGTCCCAGTTTCCTTCCCATCACTATTGGTTCCCTGTACATTTCCCTTTATTTCACTTAGCATAGCCTTCACTTTTTCATCTAATTTGCAACCAAATTCAACCAATTCTGTGAGCATCTTGATCACTGGTGTTTTGAACTGTGCATCTGATAGGTCGGTTATCTCTTCATTGCTTAGTTGTATTTTTTCTGTAGCTTTGATCTGTTCTTGCATTTGGGCCTTTTTTTTTTTTTTTGGTCTTGGTGTGCCTGTTACTTAGTAAGGGGAGAAGCCTTAGGTGTTCACCAGGGTGAGTCAGCCCAGTTGCTGGGTTGTGACGCTGTCTGTGGGGAAAGGGTCCGAGAGGGAACAATGATGCTTGCTCTGCTCTCTGCCAGATTTCAGTCACCTCCCCTGCTTCCCACAAGCAAAGTGTGCCCTTCTAGTGCTGATTCCCGGTGTGTGGGCTTGTGCACGTTCTAGGACCCTGTGGGTCTCTCCAACGAACTCTCCTGTGAGGCTGGGAGTTTCTCCAGCCACCTCAACCCCCACAGGTGTTTTCAATCAGAGGTTTGAGGCTTTATTTCCAGAGCTGGGGCCCTGGGTTGCACAGTCCATCCCACTCCCCAGTTGTTCCGCCCAGTTTATCTGCACAAGAATGTGGGACCGCTTGGTCCACAACCGGCTGCCTCGCCAGTTCCGACCGCTGCCTTGCCGGCCAGCTGCGGCCTGCGTGCCCTGCTGCACAATCTGCTGTGCCTCACTGAGTCTGCCAGCCGCCACCTTGCCGGGAGTCCTCTCTGCCTGGCTGCCTGTGTCCACCCCTCTTACCGGTCTGTGTGAGTGTGTCTTTTTTAACTCCTTCCTTGGTTGTTGAACTTCCATACAGTTCAGTTTTCTGTCAGTTCTGGTTGTTCTTTGCTTTTAAATTGTCCTTTTGGTTGTGTGAGGAGGCACAGAGTGTCTACCTACTTCTCCATCTTGGCTGGAGGTCAGGTTACTTGCTTTCTTATTGACTTGTAGGGGTTCTTTACGTACACTAGATACTAATCCCTTATCAGATCATGGTTTGCAACTTTTTTCACCCGTTCCGTAGGTTGCCTTTCACTCTGTTGATTGTTTCTCTAACATGCATAAGTTTTTAAGTTTAATTTAATTCCATGCCTTTTGCTTTTGTTTCCTACACTTTTGGTGTCATATCCAAGAAATCATTACCAAGTCCAATGTCATGAGGCTTCCCTCCTATATTTTCCTCTAGAAGTATTATAGTTTTAGTTCTTACTTCAAGTCCTTACACAGTTTGATTTGATATTTGGAGGCAATGTAAAGTAAGGATCCTCAGCTAAATGTTTAAGTTTTGAATTTTTTATTTTAGATTTTTATAGCCCTAACACTGTTACCATTCCTATAGAAATAAGCCAACACACTACTTTGAACTTGAGAAGAACTCCAACACTTACAAAAGAATATACAATTGACTTTGGACAGTAAAATGTGGGAGTTTTAGTGCCTATTAGTCACAAACATGGCCTTTGGAGTCAGACCAGCCCAACTGTTAACCCCGTGGCACTAGCTACCATGGGCATTTTGAGCAAGTTTCCTGGCCCCTCCAAGCCTACACTTTCTCTTTCATAAGAGAAACTGGAGTTCCTCTCTTGCAGGGAATTCGGTGCAGCCTCACCAGTTTCTGACAGTTTAAATGAAATAACATAATTACAGTGTATGGAACATAGTAGGGCTGGCTGTTATTGTTATCATTGAATGTTGATTTATTTAAGGATTTCCATTCCTTCTCTCTACCCTGAGATTTAGAACAATTTAAGAGAGCAAAAGTTGAACTTTGAGATACTGATAGGTCTAATTTTACTTGTTGCTAGATGTCATGGAAAGGATTTTGCAGAAATCTCTCCCAGAAAGTCTGTTTCTAAAGTTCCTTGCTCTGGAAACTGAACTGAAGCCTCCACAGCCTAGTTAGGGCTATGCTCTCATAATGCTCTGGCTTGATGGATCCTCTGAACACTCCCAGGGCCTGTCTGTAGCTTGTCTGCCCTTATTCTGGAAATAACAATTCATTTTTCCCCTGGGGAGCTGTCCCTCCCTGCCACATGCAGTCTTGGTGAGACTGTTAGTGAAGCTGCCTGGCATTTGCTGGCCAAGAGCTGGACATGTGATCCACCTTGACCAATCAGACTCTTCAGGAATTTACATTGAGTGATTGATTGACAAGATGTTGGGAAAGGGTGGAGCCTTGGAGAGATTCTCTGTTGTTTCCTGTCCTCTGGCTCTTGGAGCTATTTACGGTAAATTTCTGCTGTTTCGAGGACCTGGTTCTTCATCTTTTTCTTAAGTCTTAAGAGGTGCCTTGTATCCTTCTGCAAAAACACTTTTTTATGCTTGAAGACAGCGGACTAGCAGGTGTTGCTTGCACCCGAGGGCCTGAATGGATTCAGCCCTTGTGACTCTGAACAGTTTTCTGGTCTGTCTTCCCCCAGCAGCACAGGCTCCTTGGGAACGATAACTGTGACCACTGCAGTGTCACATTGCCGGAGCAGTGACCAAAAAGTTGTTGAGTTAGGAGCAGAGCTCATTCCATCTGGGATCTGTAGTAGGAAGTTCTATGTCTGGGTATTTTTTAGGTCATCCTCATGATACTTAAAATTGTTGGGGTGTTTAAAACATGTTTAAAAGTGTGTGACTGTTGCCCATGCCCAGACTCTCTCCCTTCCCAGACACGGTCCTTCCCCCAGCCTAGACACAATCAGAAAGACAGCAACAGTAGCCAGCTGAGCAGGTACAAAGCCTATGAGGTCCTTACATTTGCTGACCGTGGTCTGTGGCTTTTTACAGGCTTTTGTTGGTTTAGGGGAGGGTCTCAATCTTTGCTTCTGTGATGGCCACTCTTTCCAAACTAAAGAAGCAATATGCTCTTATTATGAAATCTGACAAAACACTCAGCTCCACCTTGCTACAAGGGGGGAATGCACACCTCTGAGCAGGGTGTTACCCAGTCCTCGTCAGAGGACAATTCCACTTCAGGTGTTATTTCACGTGGAGTGTTGGGCTTCAGGTCCCTCAGTTCGTTCGTTCATTGATTCGTTCATTCATTCATTCAACCAACAAATATTTATTGAAGGTCGGCATTGCTCCTACAGTCTGTGCTAAAACAAAAATTGAAAAGGCCGTCCCTCTCACGGAGTTGGCTGTCCTGTCAGAGACGAAGGATGATGATGAGCTGTGTTGAAGGCCGTTGAGGAAATGTACCCAGAGCTGTGAGAGCTTCTGCAAAGTGTCCTCTCCTGATGCGGTAGTCAGGGAACGGACACCCAGGAGGGGGACGCTGCGACTGTGCTCACCTCCCAATGCCTGGATTCTCGGGCCCACTAGGATGGCAGTTGCCTTTTTGGCCGGAAGTGCATCATGGAACTGTCTCGACCTCGTTGGTTTCATCTATAAAATGAGAGTGTGAGAGCAGGTGCTCACTGGGTCATTCTCATTTCTGAGAGAGCTTTTCAAATTATCATTCTCATTAGCAACTTTATCAAGGCATATTTTACATACTGTAAAGTTCGTTCATTTTAAGTATTATGGTTAAGTGACTTCAAATTTGGTGTTGTTGTTTTGTTTTATTTTTGGTAAGAATGGCTTTTTAGGTAGTAGGGTTACTTATTTTTAAAAGAAATTTAAAACTTCATGGAGCTTAAAAGAGGAACTCCTTCAATATTTGGAAACTGCATTCCAGCATTTGAATCATTTGCAGCTTTCTTTACCTCCTCAATTTAATTGCAAACACCTTCAACAGAGTGATAGCAAGCTAATTAGCAATTCCTTTTCCTTAAAAAAAAAATACTCCTAATCAAGGAAGATAATCATTTTTGATTAAACAACAACCAGGGTTATCAAATGTAAATTTATAATTGATTACAGAAAAAAATAGAGAGTGTGCTTTTCCTGTTAATGACAGTTAGAATTATTTCTTTTCCACTTGGATATATTTAGTGTCTCAAATTAACTGAGGCTGATCCATCTTTTTTGGTGGTGTATTCACTAGAAATGTCTATGTTATTTCCCAGAAGAATTATCCCTGTGCAAATAAAATCTCCAGATGCAAAGTATGCATATGAGAAAAAACATCTGGGAGTTGCCCAAATATTTAAATAGTTTTTGTGCTACTAAACTACTGTAATTCATCTTTCAAATCCTTCAGGGAATAGTCAGGTCGGGGGCATGATAGCTACACCTAAAAGATACACAGCTGTCTGTCTTATCTTAGAAAAGAGTTCATTCTTCCATCCATGTATTCATTCACCTACTAAAATAGTAATAAAAGCCTACTATGTTCCCAAACCGTCCAAGGCCATGGGACTCCAACAGTGAACAAGACACAGTCCCTGCCCTTGAGGTGGGGGTGGATAGGGGTTACAGGCTGATTGGGGACAGGCAAGTTCACAGGCAGCTGTGAACTCATAGGGTATGGGCAGCTTGGTCAGCCTACTCCTTATGATGTTGTTGGGGGTGGGGATCAGGGAGCCCAGGACTTGCAGCCTGAGTCTGGTCCTGAGGGACCACTTCGCGGGCAGGTAGATAAGGCAGCGGAAGCAGAGATCTACAGGCGCAGCAGCATTCCAGAGGTGAGAGAAGCCGTGTTTTGGGGGAAGATCCATAGAAGTTCCGCTCCTCTGGGATAGAAGTGAGAGGAGAAAACGGGGAGAAAAGAGAGTGGGATGGTAAAGGAAAGGACAGTTTGTGAAGAACAATAGGCACCTTCTATAGAAATTCACATTCTTCTGAAAGCTACGAAGACTTACGTAAGGTCCATTTTAATGGATTTCTTATTATACATGGAGATTCAATTTGCCTTTTCCCTCCCCTAAACACTACACTGGTTGCAAACTGAATTTGTCTCTGGTTTGGCAAATGCTGGGCAAAGATGGGACGTACAGGCAGTTAGATATTCTTCATTCTCGAAGTTACACTTAACTTTGGTTTATATAAATAGAAGATACAAGAGTGATGATAGCAAGTCACCCCCAAACTTGAAGTTCCTTTCTGAAATGTGGTAGGACAATATGACAAATAACAACATTAATGTGTATTCATCATGAACAGGAGTAAAATTGAAAGTGCAGGTAAGAGATCCCCCTTGGACAAACAGCAGGACATGTCCTATATACCAAAAACAAAACAAGGACAAAAACAAAGAGGTCCCATTCTAAATGACCAACAGGCAGCTGGATTGTTTGGGGAAAATGGATTCTGATCCCAGTGGCTGGAGTGTGTTGTCCAAGTAGCCTGGCTGTGCTTGCAGGCCACACAATGGCCAGGAAAACATTTTGTGGCCGTGGAGCTCATCGGTTAAGAACTATGGCATTTGTAGCAAACACACCTAGATTCGAATCCTGATTCTGCCACTTGCTGGCACTTTCGCCTCGCATTCCTCCTGTCTGGTTTTCCCCCAGTGCTGCTGAGTGAAAAACAAGCTGTCTTCACATCAGATTCCAGAAGAAGTGGGACTTCAAAAAAGCAGTTGATGACACAAATCCTTTGATCCTACATAGGGAGGTAAACAGCTTATTTGAATTAAACAAAAAATTTCTGGAGCGTAGAGCATGCACCTTTATACACAAGTGACAACACTAAACATGAGGTTTCAGAATGCCATCATGGCTGCAGGGGTCTGAGAAAAAGGGTCTAGGAAAGCATTCTGTCCAACTCCTCCATAAAACAGTCCTGCGTGTACATGGATGAACAGCGAGAGGGAGAGAGAGACTGAGTCGGTACCATGTAGTAACAGAATAACATGTAATAACCATGTAATAAATGCCTACTACGTTCAAAGGGAAAACAGTAGGCAATAAGTAACAAACAGCATGTAAGTTGCAGTCCGGCAGCCACCATATCCTATTGTCAATTTGGCTTTGAAGAGGCTAAGCAAGGTATCTATAGAACTTCATGAAAAGGCAGAATGTTTTGTAGCACAAGAGAGGTCCAGTCCAAGTGCTGCAGTGATGCAGAGGAGGGACGCCCCTATGATATATGGTCAGAGGGATAAGAAACAGTTTCACAAAGGAAGATGCATTTGAGATGGTTTTTGGAGGATGAGAAGAATTTTTGTAAGTAAAGCAGTACCTTTCGAACAAAGGAGAGAGCATGGGCTCTGCATCACCACTTTCTAGCTCCATGATTTGAAGATCCCTGTAACCACTTTGTCCTCCGTTAAAATGGGACACTGGTCCCTACCCTGCACTGCTGTTGAGTTGAAACGTCAAGTGCTTAATGTGATGCCTGGAAGAGTGAGTGCTCTATAAATTGCAACAATTATCACTGTCATTAAAAGCAGAAAATCCCACAAGACAGGAAAAGCACATAGTCTCTAGGGGTTGAAGAGAAGGACCCCAAAAGAGAAAACCGAAGTTAAATGTTGGGAGCCTATTATAGGGAGGTTGGAACGCCAGAGTTTGAACTCCAACAAGCAGCGAAATCTTTTATTTCTTTTTTAAATAGATCAGAAGGGACGTTTTAGATTACGTAGGCAGCATGTGGAGCAGGCCATGGATTGTAAGTGGGAGAAGGAGACGCTGGCATCAGGATGACTCTCTGGAAAGGCACAAACTAGTTTGGGCAGAGGAGAGAGTGTCTGGGCGCAGTGGTTGTGGGGGGAGAGGACGTAAGGAGTAGAGGTGACCTGCACGGACAGACTCGGGAAAGGAGTTGCTTTTGAGCCCCTGAAGTATTGAGCATTGTGGGGTCATTCGTGGGAACTTGGAAGCACCAGTTGGAGGAACAATGGTCCAGGGAAGGCACTGGGGAGCAGAGTGTGCAGACCAGCCCCTTCCCCAGCCCAGCGAGTCAGCAGGAGTTAGAAAAAGGAGCCGGGATCAGGCAGAAGAGCAAGGGAGGCCTAGAATATAAGACAGTAAAGGTTTTCACAAGATATTATCAGTAGCAACCAAAACAAAACATGAAACAGGCACAGGTGCTAGGGGTGAGGGAGAAGGGGACAATTGGAGGGAACGTGGACTGAGATGCCACAGGACTACAGCTGGGGGAGGCAGTAGGAAGAGGTGGAGACGGGGACCGGTGTGCTTCGCACTGGTGAGGCATAAACGGCCGGGCTGAGGAGGTCCTTGGACTGGGGAAGGGGGCTGTTCATGTAGCGAGGTTTACTTTATAGAGAAGTTTGCAACTAACCCACATGAGCTTATCTGAATCTATAAAACTAGAATGACCCCACAATGCTCAATACTTCAGGGGCTCAAAAGCAACTCCTTTCCCGAGTCTGTCCGTGCAGGTCACCTCTACTCCTTACGTCCTCTCCCCCCACAACCACTGCGCCCAGACACTCTCTCCTCTGCCCAAACTAGTTTGTGCCTTTCCAGAGAGTCATCCTGATGCCAGCGTCTCCTTTTCCCACTTCCAACTAGCTTATCTGAATCTATAAAATCCCTTCCCCTGGAGGTGGAGGCAGGTGGCAGGTGTGGCCTGATGACTGATTCTTAGTGTTGTCTGGCGTGGGTCCTACTTTTGAGGAATGCCTTCACTAGACTAGGATTTTATCTTCAACTCTCTGAAGACTGTTACAGGTTTTCTAGGTTTCTCTACTTCTCCTGCAAACGAGGTCAGAAATAGAAGCAACTCAACACCCCCAACAACATGAGAAGGGAGAAAAGAAGTGGCCCCCAGAAATATAGGTCAGCAGACAGCAGACACCAGGAGGTAATAGATATTTGCCGTAGAATCAGGTCATTTGTGAGAATCGGCATCCAGCCAACGGGAAAGAAACTTGGTTCATTTACTCACAACTCCCCGGAACCCATCAATGATGCAGGGCCCTTGACACCCCAGGACTGTCCCAAGCGTGAACCCTGCATTCAGGCACATGCTATAGCGACACCAATATCAATAAAGCAATAAGGAATGGTTTTCCATCTACTTCAATGGGCAGGAATGAAACCCATTTTATGTATCAAGCACTGTGTTGGCTCCAGACATAAATATTGGGGAGTAAGGCGTCCCCATTCTCAGTAGCCCCCATTCTGGGGGACTTCCTTGGCAAATGCAGAACCAGGGCAGGGAAAAAAATAACTCAGCACAAATATATATGCAAAGTTATCTATAAAAGCATCAGAAAGAAGACTATTAAAAAGTACGGAACCCATGAAGACCCAGGCTCTGCCTCAAAACTGCTCACTTAGAAGCAGAAATGTTCTTAATGTAAAGGAATTATATACATGGAGAGCTGCTTTTTCAAGTGGCACAAATGTGTTCTAACGGAAGGAAAACCACGCGCATCTCCTTGAAGGCAGTGGCTGTTTGGCATCTCAATAACCGAGCGTTAGAATACAGAAAGTCCTCTCCTTAGAGGCCATAAGAGTGTGAAAATTACCATTCCCCACGTGAGCTCAGCCGCTGTCCCAGAGCCCACCCCAAAGTGCAGAGCCAGTGAGGGCAACAAGTTCAAGTCTCTGAGGTTAGCCCTCAGAGGCAGCCTTGCCCTGAAGGCCAGACGGGGGAGGGAGGGAGGAAAAGGAAGGATGATGAGCTTTCAGCTCACCTGTTCTCCAGAAGTGGTCTCCCCCCTCCCCCACCCACCCAGGCCCTGTTATGCTGAGGTCTCCGGAAAAGGAAGCTCTGGGAGAACACAGCCAGCCTCTGCCCCATCCCCTCCCCGGGGCAGGCTCCGTGCAGTTCCGATGTCCTGGCGGTCTGTGTTCCTTTCTCATGGTGGTGGGTTTTTCCATCCCAAAGACACTTTGCTCCTTCCTTCTACATCCATGCTGAAAGTCACAGAACATTTGGTACTGGGGTCCACAGGAACATAAGGCTTGGGACGCACCGTTTTACCTAATGGCAAACTCCATGAGGACACAAATTTCCAAATTTCAGGAGATGAGTCGATACCTCAATAATTCATGGGATACAAAGGCATAGATACATATACACAAAACGCAGCCATTCTTGAAATGTTCACTTCAGCAGCAAAATACAGGTTAACCAATGACATTAGTGTTTGCAAATCTCTGACAAGGATTAACATCTTATTCAGGGTAGTGATAAAGAGTACACGGGTACTAATGAGCAAAGCTTTAAAATTATTCAGATTAATCAAGAAGAAGTTTTACAGTGAGGATCTGAAGTAGCCTCCCCAAAGGCAGTGAAACAATTACATTCTTGTAAATATTTAAGAACAGCTCGTTGTGGTCCTCGTGACTGTTCAGCGAGGACAGTCTGCCACAGAGAAAGCAAAGACGGGACAGAGGGCGCAGTGGCCTGGTTTGCTGGTCTTCAGTTTTAGGGTTCCATCCATCTCTTAAAGCATCTATCTCCCTTTGTCCACGTGTAAAAGAAGTCAGCAGTCAAACTCTACTCTAAGACAAGAAAAAGACCTGGAACCACTGAAATATTCTCTCAAAGGGTATACAGAGGCTATAACCTTGTTACTCGCCATCCGACAAAACACAGCCCTCTCCAGAGGGTGACAGTCTCTTAGAACTCTGCACGGTGACAACAGACAGAGCCTTTCCTGAGAAAACCATAAACATAGACACTGCTTGTATTTTAGTGAAGTCACAGTACAGTGGAAGTGACTTTCTAGTACCCGGGCTCTTCTGTGGCCGCCTGTAAAATAACACAATATTCTTTCCAACGTTTAAATTATACATTGTTGCCAAAGCTTTCGATTTTCTCCAGCTTTATCTTTAAACTGCTTTTTGGTGGACTTTGTACCGAGCAGTACGGTTAGCCGATGCTCCTGGCAGGAGGATCATATCGCTTTAGACGGCAAAGCACGCCTCAGCTGTCGGTCAGAGGCAGCAAGACTAAGATTATCTTAGTGAACTTTTATTTTGCAAATATTTTTGATTTCTCGTGGTCAAAAAGTTGCAAAGAGTTTCTATGCCCTTCACCCAGTTTCCCCCACTTTTATACAGTCTATCTGTCAAAACTAAGAAACGGCCATGGACACATTGCTAGCGACGAAACTCCAGACTTTATTTGGCTCTCACCAGTTTTCCCACTAGTGTCCTCTTTCCAGTTCAGGATCCAGTCACTCGGCTGTCATGTCTCCACAGTCTCTCGTGACAGTTTCTCATCCTTTCCTCGTTTTCACAGCCCTAACAGTTGCGGGGAGGATTGGCTAGGTATCTTGTAGAGTATCCCTCAGTTTGGGTTGTTTGGCTGATGATTGTCTTATGATTAAACTGGTGTTGTGGGCTTTTGGAAAGAATCCCACAGAAGTGAGGTATTTCTCTCGTCACACCTATTAGGATGAGCATGACACCCACGTGACACCACTGGCGATGTCAACTTCCATCACTCGGCAAAGGTGGTGTTGGCGGGTTTCTCCACTACAAAGTGACTGTGTTTCCCCTTTCCGTACTCCATTCTTTGGAAGGAACTCCTTAAGTCGAGCCCACTTCTGTTACGTTCTCCCACTCTGCTGGGAGGCGGGGGTGGTTTGCTTTTAAAACATCTCATGTGCAGAAATCCCAACGTACAATAAAGCTCCTGTCTCTCATTCAAATTCAAATTCAATGCACTTTGGGGACATCAGGAAGAGAAATATTTCGCAGATTTATACAGTAACAATCGTAATCCCTAGAAGTAGCGACGGGCATTACCATTGCATGGAAAGACACAAACCCTAATCCTTGTAATGATTGCAGATACGAGGAGGTGGTTATCTTCACCTCACCTGAGTTGTTATGAAAATGACTGCTTATTTTTCTAAGCTCTTTTTAAACATCTGATGAAATCCCCGGATGAATTTTCTTCTGAGGCTGAACATGGTACAATGCAAATTGTACACAAGCTGGAAATTTATCTTCGTATAATTGTACTCTGGGGTCACACAACCTTCAAGCACACAGCGCCAAGAACGCTGTTTGCCTGCAGAACCATAAATGCACAAATGAATTACTCTCTTTCAATGGTCATGTATTTATACATTTTCTCAGAGGCGTCCAACTTACTAAGTAGCTTCCTTCCTTACACGTCAGGCCATTCGAGATGATCATTTTCATTATGATCTTGTGTCATGCTACCTTTTCAAATGTTTTTCTTTTTAATTACTGGTTTCTCCCATTCTCCTGGCTTTCTGTAACCTTTGAGCAATATTTTAGTTGGCACCACTAACAGAGCAGACGAGATGAAAATGCATCCTTTTCAATTTAGAGGAATTATGTGACCATTTTGCAAATCTGTAATTAAGTCACATTTTCCTAATTTGCTGATTTATATCTCTTTGTCCTGATCAAACTATGTCACCATAAAGATAGGGCTGCAGTGGTTAAAAAGGCAGATCAACATGGTAACATGTTCTTCTGAGGCTTTATTTACTTATTTTTTTCCAGCATTCATTAACATCTTAAGACAATATGCTAGATGCCATGGGAGGAACAGACACGGAGCTTTCTTTCTAGTGGAGCAGCTCAAGTGTATACGAGACTTCCCCTAACATAAGGTAGAAAACGCTGAGTGACATAGAAGAGGTACGAATAAAACGTAAAGCAATGAGGAGCCGCAGAAGGATTGTTGGCAGGATAAGAGGACCAGAGATGTACTTTCGATACACTAGTTCTATAGTGTTCTACTGGGTGAGTTAGAGTGGTGGAGGGGGAGGGAAGGGGGATGGAGGGGGAGAGACTGGGGCCAAGAGGCGGATAGGAAACTTTTCATCTCAAAGAGGTCATGGGAGCTACAGTATTGCTCATAGAAACCAAGTAAAGATGCAGATTCAAGAAATACTGCTGGGTCAAAACTAATAGGTCATGACTACTGATTGAATATGGGGAACGAGGGATGGGAAAATTTCAAGTAAAACGCTGATTCTTCAAGACAAGAAATGTGGGATCAGCAATAAAAATGGAGAAGGAACGTTTTCTATTTTTACTTATTTATACCTTTCCCCACAATGTATTCTATATGCACCGAAACCTAGCCTGTTACATTAGAAGATTCCCTTATCTTTATGTTTCCCTTGTGATTCACTCATTAGAGCAGCTTCTATTCCTTTCTGGGAGAAGTTGCAGTATAAATAAATGAATATGCATTCATTATGTGATTATATAATTGTGCTTCCTTCTCAGCAAATGTCTCAAGGTAATAATGTAACAGCTTCTGTTCATAACTAAAATCCAGGGTACTTTGAAAGGGATGTTTGTGAGCTTTTACTGTTATATTTTATAACATCTAACCTTAGCAATAAGAAATAGCTTTCTACAGAAAAGAGCTCTCTCATTCAATTTGGAATCAAGTAAACTAATAGCTAGTCTGCTTTCCCTGAAATAGGCATTGACATTTTCAGTCACCAAGCCATTGTTAATACTTATCCTTTTAGAATCAAATGGCTTCTCCTTCCTGTGTTAACTTTATGTAAACCTTTCAATAATAATTATAACAACACAAGCACCATTCACTTATTGAGTATTTGTGTTTAAGGCATTGTGCCAAGTGTCTCTCACATGTAATGCGCAGAACAGGTGCCATTAGAATCCCATTTCACAGATGAGACACAGAGAAGTGACTTGCATGAGATTATCACAGGATGAGGAACCGGAGGAACCTGAACTTGACCTCACAGTCTGGTTCCAGAGCCCATGTGCTTGGTGGCTCTGCCCTCTGCATGGAAGAGTCTCATTAGCCCAGCCTCACACTCAATGGGATACTGCCGTATATTTCAGATTGTCCTGAAGTGGGATATCTCTTCATAGAAAAGAAAGAATAAAATAGAATAGAAAGAAAAATTCTGTGATGCCCATTGACATTCTCAGAAGCCTTATTCATCAAAAGTCTGCAAACATAACTCCTTACACACCAAGACATTTGATTTGGTGGTTTAAAAAGATTCCCTTCCTGTGGATGGCTGTGGGAAAGAGGAGTTTGTATTTAAGCTGAAAGTGGTTAAAAGAGAAAAGGAAGATAAATGAAGTTGAGTTGATTTCCAGTCAATAAAGTATGTACGGGAATTAGCAAGGAAAACCCGATGTCTGAGTTTCGTTTTGACAGCGCTGCTGGATCCGGGTGATGAGGCCATCACTCTGGAACCGGACACTGGAGGCTCAGAAGACAAGGCTTTGCACAGGCATGGATCTTAGTGAAGGTGTTTCAAGGTGAAATATTGACAGTGCTCCTCAAGGATGCCTCGGAGAAACATAAATCTTTTATTCAATTCAAAACTATGAAAGGGCTGACTTATCTCTGAAGATACTGCAGCTCGAATGTACATTTCATCAGGCACTCATTCACCAAATGCCTTTATGGAAAACATCTTCATAAATCACATACACCGAAAAGATTACCTATCATATCTCAAAAACCCGTCAAGTCAATGGGCCCTGAATGATGGGATCTTCATCCGTTAGGCTTTTCCTTACTCCGTGCACTTTGCTGAGTTTGGGCCATGAAATCAAGCAAGGTGCATTCTCTCTCTCTCTCTCTCTCTCTCTCACACACACACACACACACACACACACGCACGCGCACGCACTTTACCTTTCTGCATTTTGGGCAATATTAGGTAAACTAAGATAGATGATTTCCCCAGAGTAACAGTATTAAGATAAAAATGTTCAATCCTATTTTTATTTATTTTGATTTAAAATATCCACCATATTAAATTGAATATCCTTCAAGCTTCCTAAAAGTGAAACAACTTCAAATGCAAATTATATTTTATTGAGTACACTCACAAATATATGTACACACTCACACACACAGTTGAACAGAAGTGAATTTTCCTGCCTTTTAAATCTTAAACGGATAGTTAAGAAATCATTGACGTTCTGCTCTTACTATTTTCAATCTGGGATCAGTCCTACTTAGAGATGCCCAATGTTCTGGAGTTTTGTTCAAAGATCACATTATTTAGAAAGTAGGAGATTCTCCATTTAAAGCTGCTGAAAGATTTCACCCCAAGATAAATTTTCTCCAAGTTCCCAAATCTGCTTTTCTCTGCAATACCCAAACAGGAGGTTGTGGGGGAATGACAGATTAGGGGCATATATATTTTGGAAATTGCTTGAAAACTGCTGGAATTGAGGAGAATAAAATTAAATAACCAGTGAAGTGTGTCTCAGAGTCTTGTCCTAGCTCAGTCAGCGTGTCTGTGAAGCTGGGCCCTGCATCGCCCAGGAACTTGCTACGAATTAACATTTTCAAACTGCCCCATATCTTCTGAGTCAGAAAGTCTACGGGTGGAGCCCAACGATCGACCCTTTAGCAGCCTGTCCAGGTGATTCTGTTTGGTGCGAAAGTTCTGGAACCACCAGACCAGACTCCCCTGTAGCAGGATTACCAGGCGTGATTGTTTGATTAAAACAGCAGGTTCAAGGGCCCGCCCTCAGAAACTGAGGAAGCCAGATTTCAACGAGCCTTCCAGGTGAAGCGGGGCCCAGTCACAGGTGCGGGTCATTGAACCGGTAGATAAATCCGTTTGTGAGGGAGAGGTGGCCGACGGCTCCCTCCCGCAGCGACTTCACACAGCAGTGGTGGCCGTGGCATGGCCCGCCGTGGGCTGGAGAGCCCTACCGTCCTGGGCTTGGATTGCAGGTAGGCCTCACGCTGACTCCGTGATTTCCAACGTCCTCCCCCTCGGCTTCCTGGTCCATAGCATGAACGTGGGAACAGCCAGCTTGATCCATTCGAGAGGATTCAATAAAGCGGGGGTTGCACTCTGCAGTGTCACTCTCACAGACAGCAAGCCCTTTCTTTTCTCTACCGTCCTGTTTGGAAGATGTTCTGGCCCATTTTTGATCACGGCGCCTGGCACTTCACTCGGTAGCAGTTGTGGGTCTAGGACAAAGTCCAAAGCAAAATAGTTTGGTCTGGAGTCCTAGCTCCACCGCTTCTTAGCTCCGAGACCGAGACCCGGAGCCAGCCGCCTGACTCTCTATGCCTCCGCGTCAATATCTTGAAAGTGCGGATTAAAATAGCATTTACCTCCTAGGCCGATGCTGAGGATGAACTGAGTTGGTAGATGTAAAGCTCTTAAACAGTGTCAAGTCTCAGACGCTATTGAAAGAAAAGAATTCCTCACAAATATACTACAAAACTTCAAAAGTGTTTACCTCACGAAGGAATTACGCAACATCTTCATTAATTTTCCCAGAAACATTTGTATACGATGTTGCAGGTTCTGCGTGAGGCCTTAGGGACAGCCGCCCCTGTTTTCATGGAGCACGTGGTCCAGAGGGAGCCACTGCATTAATCACATAATCATGCAAATGAGCTTAATGATGAACGTGAGAACTGAGTGCTTTGGAGAGAACAGCTGTGTGGATGGCTCTGGGGGAGGGGGCAAAGGGGAGGAAGGGGGAACAGGGTGAGCTAAGGGGTGAGGGAAGTGGGAGCAGGCCAGACCCAGCAGGGGTGTCACACGTTTGGGTGTGCTGAGTTTAACACCTTCCGATTTGTATTTCAGAAAGGTCGCTCTGGTAGCACCTTGGAGACAAGATAGGAGAAGGCTCAGGTGGGGAGCACGAAGACCAGTTAGGTTTTTACAGAAGTCTAGCCGTGGTGGCTAAGAGTGGGGGCAGGGGACGTGAAGTGGTGTCCGATTTGAGAACCGCTCGGGAGAGGAAGTGGACCAACCGGGAATGGGAGGAGTCTGCAGTGATCCCTCTGCGCGGGACTGCACTGGGAAAGGGGTGGAGTGCAGAGTGAAGACTGCGCGGGACACCGGGCACTTGGTTTGGTGTCCCTGTGAAGTGTCCAAACGGAGATGCTGAGCAATTGGACATGTTACTCCGGGGCTCGGTGTAGAGAAACAAATCAGGGTGTCCCAGGCTTAGGGACAGAGGCTGCGGCCCCAGGAGTGAACGAGCTTACCAGGGGAGAATGTGGGGTGAGGCCAGCCCCGCGGGACTCCTACCCTGGGTGACCAGGGGGAGACGGCAAACCTGCCAAGCAGGGCGGTGGGGCAGAAGAGCCTGTGGAAATATTTCTCTCTTATTTTCCCCTTTAATCCGTTTTCAGCTGATAGCTTGCTTTTATTATTCTTGGCTTCAGGGAACTTGGCAGGGCCTAAAATTAAAAAAAAAAAAAATCCCAAAGTGAAAGCTTCTTGCAGTTTTTGGAGAAATTCAAAAAGACAAAGAAAGCTATGAGGCAAGCCGGGGAGAGGCCCCGAAGGCTCTTGGATGTAAAGACCCACCCAGGGCTTGAGCTTCCAGGCTTAGCTAACATCCCAGGGCCTTTCAGAGACCGTGGATGCAGCAGAACCGCAGGGCCTGAGGCCCCAGGTGAACCGGGCAAGCCTGTTAGAGAGCTGCTGAGAGCGGATGGACAGTGTGTGAGCGGAGGGCTCTCCCCAATGCCTGCGCCTAGGCGGCCTCCAGACCTCGCCCGATTCTACAGTGGGAAGCTCCAAAAAAACAGAGGCTAAATTCCTCACCCGGCTGGTGGGACAGTAGGAAAAAGTCTGAGCTTTGGTTTAAAAAATTGAACAGAATGTGATATTTCTTGACAGTTCCATTAGGTGCCATATGGAGTCTGGGCCAAAGAAGAAAATGTAGCGCTGGCTTTAGGGAAGCCGGCTCATCAATAATATTTTCAAGACCTGTTTCTTTGTTTACCTCGTGTTCAATCGAGACAGCAGAATTGCCATATTTAAAATTTGTTTGATCATGTGATGATCTTAACTTGAAGTAAAATCACCATCCATTTGTTATAGAAATAAGATATATGACACTTAAAATAATGTGTTAATACATCTACTTTTCAATTTTCCAATATTTTCCCAACTGGGTCAATGTCCAGGGAACAAATTAACCATCACAAAATCCATAAAAGCATGTGCAGAGAGGAACACAGTTTTTTTTGCCTTTTGCCTCAGGCTCCAAGCTGAATATGCACAGCAGTGGTCTTCATTTAAAATTTTCATATTTTGTTCAGCATGGACTTTTGCATTAATGGAATTTTTAAAATATTACATTAACATATGATTTATGTTGTTTACTGAGTTAGTTAACCGCCCTCACCCCTTCAATTTTGCACCCAATGGAGCGAGAGCGAATGCCTCACTCACCTCACCCTACATCGGGCCTTACTTCTTGAGCACCTAACTGTGGACTAAGAAGTACTCCCAGTGTCTGGGGAAGAAGTGGCAGAGATGGGAGAGGAAGTCCAGAGAGCGAGTGTCCTCATAGGAACATCTCTGAAAGGGAGCCGATCAGAGTCTCAAACGGTGCTGAGACGCCAACTAAGACTGAAAGGTGCAATTGTTGAGTGGCCCAAAGGTCCTAGGCAGCCTCCCCTGAGGAGCCTAGGCGGGGCTGATGGGTGGAATTGATTTGAAATGGACTGAGGAGTGAGCAGCAAGTAGGGGAAGTGGAACTTTGTGAAAGACTCTCCTAAGAAGCTTGGCTCTGAAGAAGGGGAGAGGGGAGGGCAGTAGCTGTGGAGAGAATAGAGCGGGAGGGGGCAGTGCTATAGTTTTATATGAACCAGTCAAGAGGGAGAAGTTTAATCTGCAAGGGAGAAGTGAGGGTTGACCGTATGCAAGGTCCTGAGAAGCCAGCAGTGTGGAGATAGGAGCATGCTAGGAGAAAAAGGGATTTGCATTAAATGAGGGGGTGGTGGACCCAGAGGTAAAAGGACTTGCATTACAAGGAGCAGTGATAGCAGCCCTGAGGGAAGACACAGCTATCAGTGGGTCTTTATCTCTGATAACAGTACTGTGAGGAAGCTCCTTCCGAAGCCCTTAATCTTCCCTACTGGGAGGGAGAGGAAGCCCTAGGGAAGAGGACAAGGGGGTGGTAAGGGGTGTTTGCAGGGAGAGGGAAAGGTGGGAGAGCTGTAGAGAGGAACCTGTGGTTAGTGGGCAGTACCTCTCAAAGCACCTCTACAGCGGGGCAAGTACACCCCGGTGTCACCACTCTACGGGCTTCTGTGCAGACATTTACACGACCCGAGGAAGCGGTCCAGAGGAAGGAGAAACACTGGCTAAGAGCCCTGTTGAGTGCGGTTGGTGCAATACCCTCTGGGTAAGAAAGAGGGAAAGTAAGAACTCAGGTTATATCAGCTTACATTTACATAAATACATGTAAAGAATACAGGGTGGGGCAAAAGGGGGTTTACAATTGTTCACGTAAAAAGTAATGGAATAATTAGTAAATGATACAAGAGTAAATTGTTGTGTGTGCCCACAACTGTAAACCCATGTTTGCCCCGCCCTGTGTATGAGCAGCTAATAAAGAGTGGTGCTGGAGGAAGCAGAGGAAGAGAGACAACGCGAGTGGGGACAGACGTGGGAAAGACACTTCCAGTGTGTGCCTTTTGATTTTTACCTTTTGATTTTTTTTTATCCTCACCTGAGGACATGCCTGTTGATTTTTATATACACCTGTATAAATATATATGTATGTTTATCCTTACCTGAGGACATTTTTCATTGCTTTTTGAGAGAAGGGAGAGAAACATCAATGAGAGAGAGAGAAAGAGAAGCATCAACTGGTTGCCTCCCATATGCACCCAGACCAGGGATTGAATCTGTAACCTAGATATATGCCCTGACCAGGAATCAAACCTGTAATCTTTTGGTTACTGGAGGATGTTCCGACCAACTGAGCCACACTGGCCAGGTACATGCCCCACTGATTTTAGAGGGGAAGGAAGGGAGAGAGGAGAGAAACATTGATTTGTTGTCTCTTGTACCACTCTGACCAGGGACCTCTTGTATACACCTTAATGGGGGGCTGAACCCACAACCCAGGCATGCGCCCTGACTGGGAATCAAACCTGCGGCCTTTCAGTTTACAGGACCACACTCCAACCAAATGAGCCACCTAGCCAGGGCTACCGTTGGAATTTTGAATCATGTAATGTATTGCCTGTTAAAAAATAAATTTAACAATCTGAAAGGTGAAGTTCCTCTACAAACAGATGTGCACAACGAACTCAGAATCTGCTTCCAAACCAAGTCCAAGCCGTCAGGCACCCTGATGCTGTTTTACAATGAGTATCCTGTCAATGGGATTATTGCATTTCTACATCTTTCTGGGAAGCTGTTGTTAGGAGCACCAGGGTCATGAGAAAAGAGAGTTATTACTTTCACACTCGACGTGGCTGTGTTCTCTGTCTCACTGCCTGAAGCTGATGGAGGTCACCCAAAGTCCAGCCTCTGATGCTCTTTTCCTCATCTAGTCGGTCACCAGTGCCTGCATTCTGCACTGGCTCCTATAACCTGTATCTCCAACCTTCATCTCTCTTTCAAATTCTAGACCAGAATCCTGATGGCCAGATCAACGTGGGGACAGACAGCATATTCAAAATGGGATAACTTCAGTAGGGTTTATGTACCAAGAGACTACTTGCAAAGTTCTGGGGATAGGGGAACCCCAAAGGGCTAGTGGGTGGTGGGTTTCCACTGGCCCTAAATTCATAGGGATAAGGAGAGGTGACCAGACCTGGAGGGGGAAAGAGTGGTGGAGAGAACAATGATCTTCTATCGTGAAGCCTGAGATGGCCTTGTTAAAGAGAAACCAGAGAAATAAGTACTCAGGCCTCACTCTCCTCCTTTCTTCCTATTTCCTGCTGGGTTCCCACTGGCCAAACTCAAAGAGAAGCGGGGGAGGGGAAGGGGCTGGGGAACAGAGTGGGGAAAGTAGCATGAGGGTTGTCCCTCAGGTAAGTGCCCCTGGAGTCCAGGGCAGAGTGGGGAGCATGGAAAGCAAATACGCTGGGGCAAGTGGAATGTATGTGACAAACGTGGCTCCAGTATGTCCGGCTGGCACCTGCCTTTCCTAAACCAGCCATGGAGTCTTCCCTTCACTAACCTGGCCTTTCTCCGGGCTTCTTTGCTTACCTTGGTGATGGTGCCTGTATCCCTCAGTGTCATCCTGGGTCTACCTCCCCTGCCCTGCATGCACACGCATGTGTGCACACACAGAGTCTTTCTCTTGCACGGGACTGAGAACTGGAGCCTGGGTTCTTGAGCCTGGACTCAGCAAGTGTGTCGTGAGTAATGACATCTAACACTTACTGGGCATATCCAGTATAGTGCTGAGCACCTCACTTGAATTGTCTCATTTAATCTCTCAACACCATCACGATGTGTAGGCCTTATTATTATCCCCATTTTACAGATTAATACAGAGAGAGGCTAGGTAGCGAACCCAAGGTTGCATTCTTCATAGAGGGCGTCCGACCTGGGAGCTCACCCTCAGGCACCAGGACTCCATCTTCGCCTCTCCAAAGTTGAGTTGACCACCCAGAGACAGCATGGTGTTTTGCTTGTTGAAAAAAAGGACTCAAATGTTGGACAAACAGTATAACTCAGAGAAAGCAAGGGTTGGAGCTAGGGTTTGAACTTGTCGTTGAATTTTAATGGACCAAGGGGAAAAGACGTACCAGGGGTGGAGGCCAAGAAGCAGCTGAGCAGGCTGTCATCTGTGAGCCTGTGCAGAGGAGGGCTTGACGGATCCGAGAATACATCTTCAGAACCAGTGAGATAAGGTGGAGGGGACGGGAGTAACCTGGATCACGGAGGGCCTTGAAGTCGATGGAGCTGCTGAACTGCCCTCTAGAAGAAAATGAAAGTGGCATTTTAGGTAGATTAACCTGCCATTTACAAAGTATGGAGGGTGGATTGGGAGGGGAGGATCACACGCTGCAAGAGGGGCCAGCTGAAATGCTGTGCTCGTGGACCACCAATGAATCACTGAAGGCCTGGAGGACAGTGGAGCAGTGGAAATGAGAAATGAACACGAGACATGAGAAATATTTCAAAGCATAAGTGGTGCACAGCACAGGCCGACTGATTGCTAGGCAGATGGGAGAGACTTAACTGCAGTTCAAGGGACTTCAGTTTCTCACTCTTACTGGTGGTTTTGCCATTGACTGAGCTGGATGGAGCTGGACGGTAGGAGAAGAAGAAAATAAGTTCAGTTTTCGACATGCTGAGTTTGATGTGAGGGCTCTTTGCCAGTTTAGAGGTTTAGATTTACTGTGCTGAGAAGGGGCCAGGGTTGTGGTCATCTACCCATCTTTTAATCCTGTTGTGGGTTTTCAGATTTTTTTTTTACCCTAGAAGAAACTTTTTGTTTCTTAACTTTTAGCCTTTTTGATTTTGGTCTCTATTGAGTTTCAGTACATCTAGCCTCTGATCATCCAGTCCTGCCGGGATGTGTGTGCTGGGGCGGGAAGCAGGCTATAGCTTTGGATATCATAACACACCGGGGTACTGAAGCCCTGTGATTCAGGACTAACATACTGCGGCTCTAATTGATAATATTTCCTGCTTCACAGTAACTGAGCTGAATTGCACCTACTTGGAGGAGTAAATGAAACAAGTGTTTTATAGAACAACGAGCAAACCATTTAAATCTATAACTACTATGCTTATGTTTCCTGCTTTCTTGTCTACAATGGAATTAAGTGGTATCTATGAGCCGAACAGTCCTTTCCTTTTACGTTTGCAAATAACACTGCAAATGGTATTATAGCCTTGCTATAGCTCATAGGAGACTTAAAAGGCTGAGCTGGCAAAACAAGGAAGCTAAATCATTTATAAGGATGTAAACAACCCGACTTTCACCACCACTATCCACCAAATGCTAGAGGACAAAAGTAGCTCATAGAAATCATAAATACTGATTTTCTGGTCACAGAAACAAAGATGGAAAGATTAAACACTTTTTTTTAAATTAGAGTAAATCTCTGAATTGCCACTAAAGTTGCACCACCCCGAAAATAGGTAGGTGATCCCAAAGTTTAAAAGTCCGAATTAGGTAGATAAGCAATCCTAGAATTTGATTGTGAAAATATTGCTTAGTATTTATAGTTTAATTGAGAACCTCAGCTAAGAACAAAGACTGAATGTTTAGGCAGATATCTGCAGGTGCTTGTTTAGAATAAAACAGCAGCATAAATTAAGGGCTTCAATGATGGCAGGAAAGCCTTCACTAATGGGTTTTTCAGAGAAAAAAAAAAAAACAGGTAAAGAGGAAGAAGCCATAGGTCTGTCTGACAAATTTATGCTATAACACAGCCTTAATTCTTCTAAAAGATGCTGTGCGGACATGTTCATAAATTACCGTGCCTTGGGATCAGTTGATTTGGTTCATTGTGCTGCTTTGTAAGCACAGTTGCTCAAATAAAGCTTTGTCGCCCTGGGTCATTAGTACTGCTGGTGTCTTTCACTTCAGAAAGTGTCCTGATTTGGACACAACATGGTCAACTATACATAGGTGTGGTGCAATGTGCATTTTTTGGGGAAAAAAAATCCAGAGCTCTTTATCAACCTTAATTGTTTATTTCATGTATTATTTACCTCCAATATGCCAGAACCGACATTTTTAAGATACAAAGATGAAGATATGGTCCCTGCCCACGTGGAGGTTGCATACTTTCCAATGTGAAAAGTGCCTCTATAATGGTAGTAAAACTCAGTATGCACATTTTGAATTCTTTCCTGAGTCATAATGATGCATTTTTCAACTGAGCATGTTGCTGTTGGCTTAGCCAGAACAATCTAATGGTGATAGTGGGCACCTCGTTTTCTTGCTTTTAAAGTGAAGGGTTCTGGTAGTCATTCGAACGAGTAATTTCTTCCCAGTGGTGGTTTTGAGATTTGAGGTTTTTCTGTTTGTTTAGGGAAGGGGGAAAAAAAACCTGAGTGAGCTTGTCAGATTGCCTGGATTCAAATTCTGGCTCCATCACTTCATATTGAGTGGTGTTGGGCTCCTTACTTACTCTTCTTTATGCCTCAGCGTCTTTATCTACAAAAATGACGGTAACTAGCACTTACCTTTTAGGGTGGTTGTCGGGGTTAAAGAGCTAATGCATGTGATGATCGAAGATATTGTTGGTCCATACAGGAAACACGTCTTATACTGTAGATATATTTTTTAAGATTTTATTTATTTATTTTTAGAGAGGGGGAAGGGAAGACGAGAAGAAGAGAAACATCAATGTGTGGTTTCCTTGCGCTCCCCTCACTGGGGACCTGGCCCGCAACCCAGGCATGTGCCCTGACTGGGAATCGAACTGGTGATCCTTTGGTTTGCAGGCCGGCGCTCAAACCACTGAGCCACACCAACCAGGGCCTTTAGCTATTATTATTTAACCACACACACAGGTCCAGTTCAAAATTCCTCACTTGTAATGGAATGAGTTTGGAACCACTACTTTAAAGGCTAAAACAATTGTTTTACTCCCATCACATGAATGGAACAATGGTGCCAGAGGATGAAAACTCCCCTGAACAAAGGCAGAAGGCATCAGATATTATTTAGCATTTTGTGAAGGTTTATGGAAATGACATGAGGCTGTAAAAGATGCTAAATTCTATCTAGCAAGAGCTGGCTTGCAACTTTTACTTCAAAGATCACAAAGAAGCTGAGTGTTTCCTTATTTGAAGAAGGTGACTCAGGAGAAGGGTTACCAACTGGGGCAAGTTTTTAATGCTGACGAGTCTGTTTTGTTTTAAAAGCAGATTCATCTTAGAATGTTTACCTAGTCTTCTTTCATTAACGCTATTTTTAATACCTTCTCCACAACTCGCAGTATGGCGGTAAAACTCACAGTTGTCCAGGAGTCACTTCTGTAGAAAACAAAGGTTGGGGCGGGGGAGGAGAAAAAAGTGGCAAATAGCTTGTACCTTTGTTTCTTAAAACAATTTTGAACCTGCTGAAAGGAAACAGAGCACCTTGAGAGACTGGCTTATTCCAGGCCTGTGGCAGGAAATTAAGTGCAGGCTGGGACGTCTTGCTGAGCCGGGGAAGCCAGGAAGCTTTCAGGAACTAATGGGTCAGGTGGGAAAGAGGCAGGAACTAGCCAGGGCGAGGCACCGGGAAAGGAATGGAAAGGAGGAAAGAAAAAAGGGAGAGAGCAAATATGGCAAAATCTTGATAATTGTTTCATTTGGGTGGCAGGTGTGTGAGGTTCATTTTACGGTTCTTCCTCACATTGGTTTGAATTTTTCATCACAAGGTAATTTACATAGTTTAGGTCTTGAATGCAAAACCACACATGCGCATTCTCAGTAACGTTAGACAACACAAAGGAATAAAGTAAAACATTGATAATTCTATCACTCGGAGATCATTGGTGAACTACTGATATTCTTCACTGTATATGCAGATTTCAGAAACGAATCTCTTCCCTGTCAATGTCTCATATCTTCTGTGGCCTAAAAGCGGTGCTCTGATGATATCGCCCTGTTTGCTAATCCACCGGGGCTGTCCGTGCTCACCACATACAGTCTGCCTCCTTGACATTCAAGGCCTTCCAACATTCTTCCCAGAATGCTTTCTGCCACCTTGTCTCCATGGACCTCCCCGCTCCAGCCACACTGGCTGGCGTTCGGTTCAGGCCCTGTTAGCTTCTGTATAAATGTCATAATTTATAATCTGAATGAACACCCAAGACCTTTAAAATAGTGTTTCTTGGGATTTCCAAGTCTAGGACTCTTGATACAACTAGCAACTTGTCCCAGCATAGAAGCTAATTGTTGTGAAAAGGCCAAGCCGTTACATAAGTATTTTGCTGAGATTCACAAAAAGAAATCAGGAGAATCCATATCAGCCTGTAGGGGATTCGAAAAGTAAAAAAGGTGGGGGCATCTGCCTCCACAGGTCATGATGCTTCTGCAAAATTCATCCCTGCCCCAGCAGTGATGGAAGGAGGAATATCAGGCTCTTTTGTTGAGATGAGTACAGGGAGCATGAGGTTCCCCAAAGGGCTGAGGCATCCCACTCTTCCAGAATTGGGGGTTCTGGTCCCTTGAAGAGGCTTGTCCCTCCTTCACCCATGCTGCATTCACGGCACTCTGCTTCTGCAACTAGGAAAGGCTAAAATCTTAGTTAGAAACCATGTGACTTCATTGCTGTTTCTAAACTTCAGTTCTGAATGTCAATTACTTGGGGTAGACATTTTTATAATTGGAAGGATCGTCTTACTCATGGTAGATGTCCTTTTGTTTATTATTATTATTATTTTTTTACCAAATCTCTCAAAATCAGCCAATTTGGCATGAATGCATTCAAAACTGGATTCCTAAGAATTTCCCAAGTTTTACTGCCTGTTTATATTTTGGCTCTCGCTTTATTAGTATTTGATAAAACTTTGTTTGAATTCACCTTTAAATAATTTTTTGAGATAACTGTCTTTTGGTATAAACGAAACCCCTAGAACACTGCCTGCAAGCCACTCCAAGAAATAAGCTGAACTCCAAATCTTTCCAAAACCTGTCTTTGACATTTCTGTCAATAGGATCTTGTCCTAGTAACTTCTTTTTTTTTTTAAAGTCAAGCTTTTAATTAAATTATCATTAAACAGAAAGCAAAACTGTTCATTTTCTTTAATATTTTTTATTGTTCAATTACAATTGTCCCCATTCCTCCCCCCCCCCCCCGCCACCACGTTACTCTCCCCTGCCATACCTACCCACACCCTCCAAGCAATTCATTTTCTATCTAAAATGATTAGAAACACAGAATCGGCACCAGGCGGAATCGTTGACTTGTCCTCAGTGACTTCGAACTTGTCTACCCTTTAGCTTCGGCTGGGTAACATGTCACTTTGGCAAGATAGTGCTTCTTGCCAGTGTTTCTTTACCCTTCATCTCATCTAAAGATAGTAAGCATTGGGTAAAGTTTAATTTTTACTGGCACAGACTACCTTTAAGAACCAGAAAATTCCCTGCCCTGAGCATCTCATGCCCCAAGTAGCCTGGTTTCAAAAGGTTAATTGGAGTCCAAAATATTGAACTGGGACTTGGATGAAGTTGAAGACCGGTAGTGCCAATTGGGTAGCTTCATGTACTCAGCCTGCTCGGGGAGACCCTGGGCCAGGCCACCCCGGGGAACACAGAAGTGGAGGTCTTGGTTATTTGTGTTTCTCCTCAACCTCCTCCTCTTCCTTCTTCCCCTACCCTCACCCGCTCACTCCACTTCCTCCTCTTACTTGAACGTAGTGTTTTTATTTTTCACAAAATACACATACTTGGTAAAAAATAATAATTCGCTCTGCAAAAGGGTATTTAGTGAAAAGGCTTTCTCCCTCTCACTTGGGTCACACTGCTGGGAGATGACCACAGCCATCTGTTGGTTTCTCCCAGGTCCCTGAAGCCTCAGGCACAAAGGTGTCTATGCAAATATAAAGACTCCCATCCTCTCTTTTTAAGCCAAATGGGAGCAAACACACTGGTACCTTTAAAAACCCATCTTGAGGCTCCTTCCATGTCAGCATGTGAAGCTCTGCCTCACCCTGAACAGCGCTCTATTGAAAGTAGAGATCACATTTCACTTAAGCAGTCCCTGTTCCAGATTATTTCTCCTACCTATAGGGCAGAGGAGGTATACTCGCTAGTGCAGAAGTCTTTGAAAATTTCTAGTAGTGGGACTGCAGTGAAAATCTTACAGTGTTGATGCTAGTATATCACCCACCAAAAACAGCATGCTGGTTTACAGTCCCAGCTCAACAACATGTCAACATTTTCAATTCTTGACAATCTGTTACGTGAAAAATGGAATTTTATTTTATCTTTTTAAAAGATGTTATTTATTTACTTTCAGAGAGAGGGAAAGGGTGGGAGAAAGTGAGGGAGAGAAACATTGATCGGTTGCCTCTCACATGTCCCCAACAGCGGACCTAGTCCACAACCAGACATGGGCCCTGCTGGGAATCAAACCGGTGACCTTTTAGTTTGCAGAACAACACACAACCCCCTGAGCCACACCAGTCAGGCCTGGAGTGTTATTTTTGTTTAAAATTAAATTGACATTTTTTCATATGTTTAAAGTCAGTTTTTTTCTGTAATATAATTTGATCTATCTTTCTACTGGACTATTTTTGTTTGTTTTTGCGTGCTTACCAATTTATAAGAACTTTTTGTAATAGGAGGAGCTTTGCCTCTTCTAGGCATCAAGGGATAAATCAGCAAACAGAACTAAGATTCCCTGGCCCTCTAAAGAGTACGTTCTAGGGTAGAAACAGACAAAAAATAATGGACACAATAAGTAAATTACATAGTATATCAGAGATCAGTGCTCTGGACAGAAGAACGGCACAGAGAGCAGGGTCAGGGCTAGGAGTCGAGGGGAGGTTGTGTTTTCGGGTCAGGAGAGTTCATCCCAAGAAGTGGCCTCTGAGCCCACGTCAGATGGAGGTGAGGGACAGAGCCATGGAGATATGTGAAGGGGGAATACCAGGCAGAGTGGGGCTGAGGCAGAGGCCTGCCCTGTGGAGAGAATCGCGAGAGCAGGGGAGTTGGACTGGAGTCAGGATGGTGGGTAGGGCAGCAGTAACAAATGAGACCAGAGAGGCAACTGCATGGTGCCTCTTGGTCATGGGAGGAACAGGCTTTTACTCTGAGTGAAACGGGGATATAACGCAGTAGTGAGCTAGAAGTGACTTAGTCTCGCTTATTTATTTTTTAAAAGGGTCCTCTGGCTGTGTATGTCTCCATCAGCTCTGCTTGACATAACAAAACACCACAAACTGGACGCCTTAAACAACAGAAATGTATCTTCCATGGTTCTAGAGGCTGGAAGTGGGACATCAGGGTGCCAGCACATCCGTGTCCGGTGAGAGCTCTCCCCTCTCTTCCTTCTGACATGCTGCCTCCTCCTTGCCATGGGAGGCAGAGGGGAGATCCTTGCTTGAATCAGGGCCCCACCCCTTTGTACTTGTTAACCTTAATGACCTCCTTGTAGGTTCTATCTCCAAACATAATCAGTCAGAGTGGGGGATAGGGTGTCAACATATGAACTGCATTGGGGGGGGTCATAATTCAGTGCATTGAAGCTTGCAACTTGAAATTTTCACTCTCAACATTCTCTCACACACCAAGGCTGAAAAGGTAACAGTGAAAATTTACTGTGTGTTGTTCATATGTATGGTTCTGAGGGTTTGCTGTTGATATAACCAGTGGTTCTAGTTGTGCCGATCAAAGTGTGAGTGGACAGTTTTTATTTATTACTCATTTATGTACTTATATAATTGACGTGACAGTATACTAGTTGCAGGCAATAATGATTCACGTAATGATTCAATGGATGTCTATATCGTGAATGATCACAGTAAGTCTAGCTGACACTCACCACCATACACAGTTACAACTGTTTTTCCTCATGACGAGAACTTTTTAAGATCTGCTTTCTTATCAGGTAGTTATTACATTAAATGCATGTTATTAAATGTGCCATGATTAATGTTTGCTTCCAAGCACAGAAGCACCTCACTGGAACCCATACCATCTACAAGGCCACCCTGCTTCTGACCTGGAGTTCAGCTCCTTCCCTCCCTGCCCCCACATCCAACAAGATCACTCTACAGTTTTGAACAAAGGAAAATACGGACTCGATCTGGATACTTTTTATGAAGTATAAGCCAGGTCCCAGTACCAGGTCTTCAAATGGGTGTGTTTATTTTAAGCTCACGTAGTGTGTTTCCAATCATGTTTTACTGTGAAATGTGGAAGTGTGCATT
Source organism: Tonatia bakeri (assembly GCA_004024845.1). Taxonomy (NCBI): domain Eukaryota; kingdom Metazoa; phylum Chordata; class Mammalia; order Chiroptera; family Phyllostomidae; genus Tonatia; species Tonatia bakeri. Next base: position 54,860 of record PVIA01005559.1, read on the forward strand.
TGGAAGGACTTCACCCAAGCTTAGCCAAGTAAGTCAGAATTTTCCTCCTGTTGCAGAAAGGGACCTTCACACCGTGCTTCCTTACTGGAATCAGCTGAAGGTGCTGGCTGTGTGCTTCCAGTCTGCACTGGGCAAATAAGACTCAAAGGCCTGAAGTTTTCCAACTAGTAAAGGACCTGAGAGATTTTATATGGTAGTAGAACTCTTTTAAAATAAAGTTTGTGAGTTCCTTTAAAAGTCAAGAAACAAATCTCACTCCTTATAACAACACATCCTGTGGGCTAAAAGAACAATCGATGTTATTTCACCAGTTTTAAGGTCATCGTATGCTCTGGTTGAATATTACCTTTCTAAGAGGTTAGACAAAACTCTTGAAATTAACGTTTCATCTCTCTGAATGCTCTTCTCAATAAACACAATAAGAGAAAGAACTTGCATAAATTTAAACTTAATTAAAAATTTCCCCACTTTTTTTTATTTTTTGACTTCTTATCTCACTGTGAAGGGACATTTCAACAAAGCAATTGCATTCCAGAAAGCTTCCTATTAAGTATAATTGTAACACATTTCCTTAACTATGGTCAGTCTAGGAAATTAAAACTTTAATTTCTGATTTCCACAATGCCTTTGACAAATTTTCATCTACATCGTTTCTGCCCTGGTCCACACCACCATCAGCTGCCACCGGGCTCCTCATGAGAAAGGTGCCCTCCCTCTGCCTGGTTTCTATCTGAGGTCTTTTCTTCCGTTGTCACCCCCATCCTTCTCAGTGTGGCGATCAGAATCACCAGTCTAGAATGTACATCAGATTCCGCCACTCCTCTCTTAAGACTTCCCATTGTGCACCGAATAATATTCCAATTCCTTTGCTTGGCCGGAAAGGCTGTACAGGACCTCACTTCCAGCCCCGCCCTCCTCTTCCCTACCGTTTTCTGCCGCATAACCGCACTCCAGCTGCACTGACACCCTTCCGTTCCCGAAGTCAGACACGAGTCTCCCTCAGGTCTCGGGTCTTCCCTTTGGGTCTCAGCAAACCTGTCCCCCTCTCAGCCAGCCCTTCCCTATGACCTCTGTCTCCTGTGGGCCACGTCCGCTCCTCACTCTCCATCATTTCATTCTGTTCCATCTTCTATTTTAATTATGATTCTATTACTACTGGGAATTATCTTGATTATTTACCTGTTTTGTGTTTACTGTTGGTGGGGTTCAGGACATGATATCCCAATGAGGCACCTTGGCATGTGGACTATTTTAAGCTGAAGGAGTTTGGGCAAATGGCAGATGCAGGAAGGCCTCTCTGACCTCTGACCTTCTCCTTGCCCTCTTATCTGAAGCAGACCATAAGCCACTCAGGTGGCAGGTGTCCTCCCTATGCCCAGAGGAAAGGAGTGTCTTCATCTCCGGAATGAGTTATCAAGAAGAAGCCGAGGGAACAGGTCTTCCCAGTCTACTACACTTAGCTCATACTCCTTGCGTTATTGTACCTTTCCACGACTTTCAACTCTTCGTGAAGAGCATAAAAACACTCTTGGGTTTAACCATTTCTTCAGGTCTTCGTTTCCTTATAAAGGCTCAGGTATCACATTAGAAGTACATTAAATAAATTAGTATGTTTTACCCGTTAATCTGTTTTTGTCAGTTTAATTTTCAGACCCAGCCAGAGACCCTAAGAGGGTGGAGGAAAAAGCTTTCTCCTCCCCTACACTTTCTACTTCCCCATGAAAAGTGGGACCTTGTAAGTCTGTTCCTTGCTGTAAACCAGCACCTATAAAACAATGCCTGCTCAAAACGCGGTCTCTGTCTACAGTCTGAGTGAATGAATGAATGAATGTATGCAAGTTATACTGAAGACAGTGCCAGCCGATGTGGGAGGTCAGGGGGATGCAAATGAATCAGAAAGGGACCCTGTTCTCCAGAACCTTCAGATCGGATGAAAAAGAAGACACACAGATGACAGTATGCTGTCGGCTCTGGAGATGGGAGAGACGACATCTCGCTGTAGGAAGTTGTGGCTGGTCTTGAATAGGAGGCTGCCTGTTGGCTGGAAGATGAAAGGTGGTTATTTGGGTGTTGGGCCAAAAAGTCTGCTACTTTTTTTTTCCTGTAAAAGAGACACATTTTTCATTTTCACCAATAGCTTTATTGATTTAGATATTTTGAGTATGTCAGCTGGCTCCTGCTATTGGCTTCTAGTGGGCAGAGGCCAGGGCTGCTGCTAAACATCTTCCAATGCATAAGACAGCCCCACAGCAGAGAATTATTTGGTTAAAATGGCAATAGTACCAAGAAATATCGTAAACCACTTTTAATGCATTCGATCAGTCACAGCACCTTCTCCATACACTGCACACATCTTTTTTCTCTTGCGTTTCAGTTGTGTTTTTACCTTTCTTGAAATAATAAAACATAATATGCCCAAAACATGTATTTTCTTCCATCTTTAATATTAAAATGGCAGCACAAAAATTCACTGATTTTTTTTTTTTAAGATTTTATTTATTTACTTTTAGAGAGGGAAGGGAGGGAGAAAGAGAGAGAGAGAGAGAGAGAGAAACATCAATGTGCAGTTGCTGGGGGCCTTGGCCTGCAACCTAGGCATGTGCCTTGGCTGGGAATCGAACCTGCGATGCCTGGTTCGCAGCCTGTGCTCAATCCACTGAGCTATACCAGCCAGGGCAAAATTCACTGATTTTGATAAGTTTTTTAAAAAATGCATGCCGATATGAAAGCTGTCACAATACAACCTAACAAAAATTGTTTCAAATGAAGTTAAAGACAACTAAGCCCTATGAGAGCCGTTGTACAGAAAAAACGTAATGGACTTTTGGCCAACCCAATATTTTCTATTTCATTCAGTTATTCTCTGTGACCTGCTTTGTTAGCCAAACTTGACATCTGATTGTTTAACTAAGCCCCCTTCAAAGCCTGTTGGCGCTGCAGGTGGTTTTGCATGTTTCCATTCTTCTGTGACGTGGGGTTGCAGTCACGTGCTTGTTTGCAGGTATGGGCACTCACGAGCAAAAGCGCAGGTATATGCATGACACATAGTAAAACAGATTTCAGACAATAAATTAGTTTGTTGAACTGAAGTAAAATTTTCCATGTTATTGCTTTTGTAATTGAGCCTATTTTAGTATTAGCATACAAATTAGCCCATAGACCTAGGCAAATTAAAATGCTAATAAAATGTAAGGATACACTAGAACATTAATACTGAATTTAGTTAGGCTATTAATGTTAGACTACATTACATATATTACTTCCACCATACAGGTTAATCTAAACATTTCCTTAGCCAGTGAAAGACTTTGTGGATCAGAATTTTTAAAATTCAAGAGGACTTTATAATAATCTATGGGAATGAAAACAGGAGAAATTTTCAGTACATAAGGCAAATATTTATCTGTCCATTCCACTTCTCCATCACACTCTGCCACCTTAATTCTTGATAATGACTTCATCTGAATAATGATTGATGATTTGATGTACCATTACTGGAAATTCAGGTTTCTGTGAAAGAAATGCATGATAATGTAACACGTCAATGAAATCTAGCATTTCTCCCTGTACTTGCCTTGCGCTTTTTTCTTTACATCCTCAGCCGAAGATACATTTGTTGATTTTATAGAGAGATGAAGGGGGAGAGAGAGAGAAACATTGATGTGAAAGAGAAACATATATTGGTTGTCTTCTGTACACCCCTCGACTGGGAATTGAACCTGCAACCTTTTAGTGCATTGAGGATGCTCCAACCAACTGAGCCACACGGCTGGGGCCACTTGCCTTGCTGTGACAGAGCCATGCACTCCTACAGGAGCATGACTCGGAGAGACTCCCATACGAGTGACGGCTCCGGGGCCTGTCTGGTGCACAAATGGCACCACTGTCCAAGGCCACTCTGATTGCACAAAGGAGCAACCGGGCATGGGTCATTTCAGAAAAATTGGGAATCTATACTTGCCTTTCCAAAGTTTTCTTACTTAAAGCATTTACTGCACTCTCATCAGGAGCACTTGGCACAATATTATAAAACAAAGCAAATTTTCCACTTCGTCCCACCCCCAAAATAGAAGTCAGCCAATGCAGCATATTTGTGGAAAACACTGTGGATGATTGCTTACCTGAAAGCCAATCTCCCTTCTTTATATTTGCTAAAAGTCCCCCCCCACCCCAAAGTTTTATTCACGTATTGTACATAGCTATGTGGTTTATGAGATGCTGGATTCTCTTCTGCTCAAAGGGTGAAACTGGGTAAGAGTCTTCATTACCCTTTGCTTTTTTGCAAAGGGTAAATGTCCTTAGGAAAGGATATTTGGGCAATTCTGGCCCATGAGCTGGAGGGGAAGTCTTGCCAGGGACCTTGTGGAAAGGTTTCCTTGATTTATAAGAAGGAAACAAGGGAAGGAGGCACTCTCTTCCCTCCTTTCAGTTTTGAGACATCACTGTGATACTTCAGTTATCAGAGCCCTGTGGCCATCTTGGGACCTAACTCACACCTCTGCAGGTTGAAACACGCCTGTTTACCTCTACAGATTAGATGGCTAGAGGGAGCCCAAAGAAACCTCAGAGATCATCAACTTTAACTTTCTCATTTATTTTGGTTCAACCAGGTTCCATGTTGTTTGGCTTATTACTGTTCTCCAATGGAAGTTACAGCTGGTGAGCCAGCCGTGAGGTTTGGGAAGCAGCGGTCAGCACGGGTACGATCTGCTTCTTTGGTTTGGTGCCGTTTCAGAGATAGATGCTTATAATGTGATTCCTTTAATTATGTAGTTATTTCTGGAATAGTATCCTACCAGAAATAACTCACTGGAGTGGACAGCTTATTTCTATAGTATTAAAAAAAACAAACAAACAACGGAACCCTTATAAGATGGATGAATTTAATACTTACAGAATTGTAAAGGTGATTAGCAGTGCTTATCTTTTATATCTGAATATCATGTTAATGATGTAATAATAAATGACTTCATATTTTAAGCTACTGTTAGGTATTCTATTCCTTGTGGCCAAAGGTATCCTAATGGATACAATCTGGTCAGGGAAAGATGCTTTCTCAGAGTTGCTACAAAAATGGATGATGTGGAAGTTATCAAGATTTCATTAGTGTAGGTTATAGTTCAGAAATACTCCAGCTTTGCCTCAGATCAGGGTAAATCTGAGCAATCCACGTAACTGTGCTATTTCATCCTTCTTTTTTTTCTCTCCAGATGCAGTTTCCTCCTGTGCGAGTGTCTGACAGATGTGAACAGCATCAAAGGGCTCTCTTGCCCTCTGGCTTCCCTTGGATTTAGCCATTAGGATGTACCAGCAAGAGACTGGAAGAGGGAGGTGAGATAAAAATCTCCCAGCTTCCTCCTTGGGCGATTCTATCATGTGAAAAAAGGTCCTAGGCGTCTGTCAGTCTGCCTTTCTGTGCTGAGTCTTCATAACTGTTCTTTTCACCTTGTTTCTACAGATCTAGGAGCCTGTAGCCCCAGGGTTCCACATTCCCTTGTGGTTTCCTATATGCTACCCACATCTTTATAAAGTACCATTTGTTTCCTGCTAGGGCCTGACTGATACAATGGTGTGAACAAAATCACTGCAGCTGTTGGAGCTTGGCCCAAACTGTCTGAGATGAGGGGCGATTCTGTGGAGTTATTCAGAACTTAAATAAGGGCTTTGCCCAACAATTAAAGGGAGACAGACTACATAAATGTCATGTGCAAAAGTGGAACAAAGTATCATAGCTGAGAGAAACACTTTCCACCTGAGGACAAGGAATCAGAGAAGGCTACCTGGAAGAGATGGCGTTTGGGCTGAGGATGGGTAAGAATTTTAAAAGACAGAGTGTGAGTCAAGCCAGGGAGGAGAGAGAGCTCAAGGGGAGTTTCTGAAAAATTAGTGCTGAAAGGGACCTAAGGTGGCCTGTATTCAATGTTCTCCCTCCAGTTCCTTTACACATATGTAACCTTGAGGCTGAGATGTGGCCAAGGTCAAACAGCAAGGAAGTAGCATGCTGGGACTCTAACCCAGGTCTACTATTTACCAGGCTAGTTCCTTCTATCTGGATTCCACTCTGCTTCACCCCACTCTGCTAGAATGTGAGACCCTGAGAGCCGGGTTTCTGTGTTTTTCCTTCTTGAACCCCTGTACCTAGCATGATTTCTGGCATAAGGTAATTAGCACAGCAGCAACTACCAAATGGTAAGAAGCATCCACGCCCCTGCCAGGCACTATGCAAACATTTTATATGCACCGCATGTCATTTTCCTAACAACTTAGAAGCGTAGAATTATCTTCACTTTTCAGCTAAAAACGCTGTGGCTCAGAGAGGTGGTCTAATTTGCCCTAGGGCGCACAGCAGGGTGCCGTGCTCTGTTTTACCTTTCCTCGAAGGGACTGTGGAGTCCTTGCCTCCATGGGCTTTCGATAACATTTGTTGAAGGGATGAAGTAACTAGAAACACTGACTCAGTGTAAGTGATCCGCTGTAACAGGCCATCCTGGAGGCCCAGCCACTTCTGGCCGTGGACTCCGCAAGTAGTCTCAGGTCCAAAGTACTCCCGCTCCTCTCAGTCCCTCTCCCTCAGGCTCCACCCCCCAACTCCGCGGGGCGTGACAGCCACGCCTCCACCTCGGAGAGTTGGATCTCTCTTCCTATCTGAGTTTTCTCTTGGCTCCAGCCACTGCGGAAGGGCCTCTCGGCCCTGGCGATCTAGGGTGTGTTCCACTCCCCTGGCCCTCCCCTCACCCTCCCTCACTCTTCAAACTTCTTTTTTCACCCTCTTTAAACTTCAGTCATCCTAGTGCCCGCCTCCTCCACTCCAACCAGCCAATCGGTGGCTCTCATTCTTGGCGAGGGTCCGCCCTCTGCCCGCCGGGGGCCAATACCCCCGCGCCGGTGTCGAGGGCTGGGGCTCGTTCCCAAGCGCCGGGCTTGTGACGGCAGCGCGCCGGGCGCCGCGCGGTGGGAGTGGGCGGGGCTCTGGGTGAGGGGCGGGCTAGGGCGGGGGAAGGGACGAGGGAGGTGGAGGTTGCGGCGGGTTTGAAAGCGGCAGTTTCCTGGCAGCTTGGGCAGGCGTTGGTCTCCGAGCTCCAGCTCCACAGCAGCGGCCGGGATCGATCCAGCGAGGGGTTTACGCGTAATTCTGTGCGCCCCCCACGGATTTTTCCCGTCCGGGCTCTTCCCCCTTGACCTCCCTGCCCCCCCGGCCTCAGCCTTTCCCGCCGCTGGGCGCGGAGCCCGGGGGGCCAGCGGTCGCCTGTGACCCCGCCCGAAACCCCTCTGGAGCCGCCTGGGGACAATTCCCTTCTCCTTTCTGCAGTCTAACCTGGGCTAGCCCTCCCGGATCCCGGCCGACCCCGAGGAGCGCAGCCGCGAGGGGTGTCTGAGGGGCGTCTTGGGGCTTGGAGTGGCCCGGCCCCCAGCGGGCTGTGGTCGAGGGGGCGCGGGAGCGGCGAGGCCCCCCCTCGCCGGGCTGCGTGGGCCGCCCGGGCCCCCGCCGCCCGCGCGGGGTCTCCTCCATGGTGCAGCGGGGTTCGGGATGTCGAAGACACTGAAGAAGAAGAAGCACTGGCTCAGCAAGGTGCAGGAGTGCACGGTGTCCTGGGCCGGGCCCCCGGGCGACTTGGGCGTGGAGATCCGGGGCGGCGCGGAGCGCGGCGAGTTCCCCTACCTGGGGCGGCTTCGCGAGGAGCCCGGCGGGGGCACCTGCTGCGTCGTCTCGGGCAAAGCGCCCAGCCCCGGGGATGTGCTGCTGGAGGTGAACGGGACTCCTGTCAGCGGGCTCACCAACCGGGACACCCTGGCTGTCATCCGCCACTTCCGCGAGCCCATCCGCCTCAAGACCGTGAAGCCTGGTACGCGGGCTCTGCCTTTCTGGCTCGAGGTTGCGGGGAGGTCGGGGTGGGCAGGTCCGGGTGGGCGCCCTGGGAGCGGCGGCCCCTCCCAGGGCTTGTCGGCGGCGGGGGTAATCTTAGACCTCTAGGGTGTGCCGGACTCGCTGGCGGCGGGAGGGCGGCAGCGGTGATCCCATTTTTGCCGCCGGGAAAACTGAGCTCTGGGCTGCTCCGCCAGCAGGCACAGAACGGTGACCTGGAGCTGGGTTGCTTACCTTTGTAGCTCCGTCTCCCAACGCGGAGTTTTCGACTCGGGAGAGAAGCTGCCCTTTTCTGCCCTCCTCAGTGGAAAAGGTCCTCACGGCCGTAGCACTGCCTTTGGAACCCTCTTTCGCGTCTGCTAGCAGGGAAAAAGGTCTTTGCTATCGAGGCACTGGGTGCCGAGGTGACCGGCGAGGGCTTCGCTGCCTCAGTGTTTCTGGCACGCTCGCAGCACCTCGGGGCGGACAGCCTCACTCTGCCCAGGTGGCTCAGGTGTCTGGGCGCCGGTTGTGGACAGTGCGTGATATGTGACCCGGTGGCGTGTGGCTGCAAGGAGCTGTCGACTAGTCTGGGTTTCGAAGGAAGAAGACCTAGGTGCCTCGCTGAGAAAAAAAAAAATCTTTTGAAAATCTTTGATTTTACAGAATTTTGTTGAAGTGGTCGGTAAAAGGTCCCCCCACTGCCCTGGTATCATTTATGCTAGTAAAATCTGCTGTAAAACACGTTACGTAGATGACATTGCTGTCAGCTTCAAAGCGTGGATCAGCCTGGGAGCCATGGCATCCGATCGTGTGTAATGGCCCTTACGTATTGGTAGCTGGCAGCAGAGTGGGTCGGCTCCAGCACTGCTAGAATGTGGTCCTGTGTTCTGAGAAAGGTGATTAGAAATCGGACTGTTTTTGCTGCATGTGCTCTACCGAATATACAGTGCATCAAAATATAATTGGCTGCTTAATTGTGATTTGGGCTACAAAAGTCAGTCCATCCCTTCGCTACAAAATGCTAGAAAATTCTGGAGAAAATTTTAACATCTCTTCCTCCCCTCCCCCACCTTGCTCAGCTGCCGCCTTGGAAATACCTCTTTAAACGTCCCTGGACTTTATCGCACTGATGGTTTGTGATGCCATTTAGATACTGTGTGTATGGGCGGGGTGGTGGGGGGGGAGGTCTCTGCACAGACTCACTCCAGTGTTCCTGCAATCTCAAAGGGAGATTTTCTTCCTGTGGTCTACTCCATCGCATTCATGTTAGGGGTACTGGTTTTTGTGAGGTTTTCTTTTTTTTTTTTACGTTAATTTAAAAAACTTTGGCAGACTTAAACGTCTTTTTCTGCATAGTTTTGTGAATTCAAAAATTCTTCCTTAACTCAAACTTTTAGAGCCATGTGTGGAGGGTGGAGGAAAGGCTTCAGGACCAGAATGCAGTCAGTTTCTGTCTGTGACGTGCAAAGCACTATATATTCAGCACTTACTGGTCTGGGTGCCATTTAGTTCGAATCCTAGGAGTCGGAATAATGAGAACATGGACATCATTGCTTTGTATTTTGTTTAGATTAGTTGGGGCATAGATGAGAATATAACTTACTTTCCAAAATAGTTTAAAATTGTTTGAGGAGGAAGTTCATAGACTGGGGAGACATATCTTTAATTAATATTAGTAACCTTTATACCAAATTTAAAAAAAATATTTCCAATTTTGAGTGTATTTAGTAATATTGTGTTGAGAAAACACTGATGTCTTATTTTAAATGTTTAGCCAAAATAAAGGGAATAATTTATGTTAATTGGTGTAGCACATTTTATAATAATTAACAGTAAAAAAACAAATACTACATCTACTTAAAAGAAACTTTTTAAATCCTCACCCTAGGATATGTTTATTGATTTCAGGGAGGGAGGAGAGAGGGAGAGAAAAATCAGTGTGAGAGAGACACATTAATCCATTGGCCGTAGGGGGGCGTCCCGACTGGGGATGGAACCTGTGACCTTAAGGTATGTGCCCTGACCAGGAATCAAAAATGCAAAGTGTTCGGGAGGCCACTCCAGTCAATTGAGCCATCCAGCCAGGGCATTACACGTACTTTGTAGAGATATACTCTGCTTTGATCATTTCTAAAGGAGGCCACAATGTGTCATCTGAGATTAATATTCTTGTATCTAAGCAAGTTGTAATTAAAAACTTTTAATCTCTTAAAACTAGTATTCTTAATTTCTTAGTAGCCTCATGTTAGGCATTATGTTAAATGGGGCTTTCTTAAATGCCTTTGCTTAAACATTTGTTACAAAATAGCAAGATTTTTGCAGGTTAAGGACATGACTTTAAGTATTAGAAGTTAAGGACTTGGAGAAGATATTCTTAGAACTTTGAGTGTGATTAAAAACCACATAAATTTTATCTCCAGAGGAGACAAAGATTCTTTACTGTTGGGATTCAGTCTGAAAAGCAGGAAAGTACAGAGTAAAGGTATTTAGAAAGAAACTTGCCCTGCCTGTTGGTTTTTTTCCCTTTTATTTAAACTTTGGGAGAGAAATGGATATTTCAATATGATAAGGTATTGAAAAGTGTACTTAGCACTCTGTGTTATTTTGGTTAATAACTCTTTATTAAACTATATTCATAACATGTCATTTAGAAACTAGAATAATGCAAGAGTAAATTTAACTGTTATAAGATATAATAATAGTGGGGAATGATCTCATATTGTCTTCTGCAAAGTCCATGCAGGAAGGGTGTGCTGGGCTGTGGGGTATGCAAGGCTGTGGGGTATGCAAGGCTGTAGGGTGCACCGGGCTGTGGGGTGGTCCGGACTGAGGGGTGCTCTGGACTGTGGGGTGCTCTGGTTTGTGGGGTATGCAAGGCTGTGGGGTGTGCCAGGCTGTGGGGTATTCTTGGGCTGTGGGGTACTCCGGGCTGTGGGGTGCTCTGGGCTGTGGGGGTGCATGGGGCTGTGGGGTAGGACTCTTCCACTTTGTCCTTTTCATAGGGGATGGAAGGGGAGCCCAGCCAAAGCCAGCACCATCACCCAGATTTAATGAAGGTTTTTTCTGGCAGTGACTTGTCTTTAGCTTTGATACAGGGTTTTATTTTATTTTTTCTTTCTTTTGTTATAATCTGTAATGGGGATATGAAAGTAACTCTTTAAGATATGGTTCCTAGTTTGAGGCTTTTCCTGGGAGAATTAGGGCATTTCTTATTGAATTCTTATTTAGTATTAACATAGGACTTAGCATCAGTACTTTCCTGCTCCTAGGAGAATCTTCAGTTCCACGGATGCTTGATCCAACTACTGAGCTGTTTCTTAATTACAACCCTGTTGTTCACTTTTCTGCAAAGAGAAAAGTTTTCCCTTGAACTTTGTATTTACCTAATTGTAAAGGAAGTTGAACTTTGGACCACTGGTGAAATTGTTTCATCACATAGTGCTATGACCAGAACTAGTTTCTTTGATTTTACTTCAGAGTATATTTTTAAAACAATTTGTACCCCTTTCTTCTCTTTCGGAACTCTTTGTCACTGTTGTTTTTGTTCAGTGGGTAACTTGGGACTTGCGGTGAGTTTTGTTTAGATGGTGGTAATATCTAAAGATGGGAAGGGTGAGAGAGACTGGAGTGAATTGCTAGCCTCCCAGGTTTGCAGTGTGAAAGTTTTCTCACCCATGTTTAGGGAAAAGAAACTGCAGATCAGGTGAGGCAGCCCTTGCTAGGAAAAATAGCATCAAACTTTCATAAACCTTAAATTTGAAACTTCCCTGCCTTTTGCACTTTTGGTAACATTTTTGGGAGGTCTGGTTCAGTTCTGGACTGAACTAGACCTCCCAAACTCTTGGTAACTCAAGGTTCAAGTTCTGGACTCCACTCATTGACACATGCACTTCACGAGTGCTGAGTTTCTTCCGTAGTGGCAGGACAGACACTTACATTTGGCCCTTTCCATTTGCACGCCATTTTCACTTTATTCAGTTTAATGCTAAAACTGATTTTTTTTTTGGCACATTCTGTGTTCCTTGGGAAATATATATTGTTTTTCCTCTGAGATCCTGGGATGTACTTTATGAAACCTTGTGTTACAAGAGACAGATTTCAGTGATTTCTTCCCTGACCCCTTCCCGCCCCCAACCCTGGTCCCCAATTTATGTAGATTGGTGGTAAAACAAATCTACAATCTTTCAAGTCTCTGACTTACGAAGTCAGTGTGCAATCTCAGATGAATAGTTTCATATAATGGCTTTACTTTAAAGGCCTAGGTTTTGTAAACTTGGTGGGCACCACCTGTTTCGAGAGTGTGTTGCAGAAGGATTCCACACATGTGAGCCATGTCCATGTCACCGGTCACTTTTGGATTGTGATTTGACAGAGGCAAAGTATTTTGGTGTTGAAGACTTAGAACTGTGTCTCCTTTAACTAATTATTTGCGTTTCTCTTCTAAAATTTTGAGAAATAATTTCCTTGCTGTACTGCATTCCAGTAGAGAGAGTGAATATCCTCAACTAAAACTGTTCCTGAGGATAAGACTCCCGGGAGCTCTGAGGCTGGTGTTGTGAGGGACTTGGCGGAGGACAAGGGGCAGGTCCACTGCTCGCCTTCTTCCTGAACAAATATTATTCACAATGTCCCCCCTCCAAAAAAAAGGGTTTATTTTGCTTTAAAAAGAGAGCATAGAAAGTTATATTATTACTGGCACACCGCCACTCCCTCCTCATTTAGTGGTGTGCTCACCGTGTGAGCGAGCACTGGTGATATAAAAGTATAAAATATAAAAATGAGTCAGAAATTGTCTCAGTCTTCAAGAAGCGCACAAGTTGGCGGGAGCTTAGTGATTCATTGGCGTGGAATACCTGTAGTAAGGGTTTTGTCTTCCTCACTTTCTCCCAGTTCTTAAGGGTAAAACTCTGGAGGCACGTTTTCGTATGAATTTCGGCGGAAGCTGGGCTACTTAGTTTGTTGCCTAGTATGCTGCCCTGAAAATGGTGTGGGATTCCATCGTAGGGTTTGGGTTCTCGAGTCATTACAAAAAGAGGGAAATCGGGTATAAACAAAATTATCTTTTGAAAAGCCCTTCAATTTAAATTACCCTTAAAATATATTTTGTTTTATTTATAATGTACCTTATAGTATAACTTGTATTTTATTTTATAGTATATTTTATAGATTGTGTTGTATTGTGCCATTTTTAGGATGAGTCCTGCTTTTCCACCCATGCTGGAACCAATTGCTATATTTTGGGTGAAGACCAGATGAAATAGTTTGCTTGCGTTAAAGAGACCTGTGTGTTGTGTGTGTGTGTGTTTTTTAACTCATCTTTTAATTCTGAAAAATGATTCCCTACTGCGTGTGCATAGCACATTTATAGAAGTTATTCTTATGTCTTTCTAGGGTCCTTGCCACCCGCCCTTATTTTCTGACTTGCCTGGTTGGGGAGGAAATTGTGAATGATTTTGTACTCAGCCTGGCTTTGAAAGATGGATGTGCTTTGGCTGAATGGAGTTCAGATCAGCTCAGTGGTAGGTAAGAAGTGAAGGAGGAGAAAACACTGGCTAAGAGCCTGTAATGGTCCATCTCAATAGTTTTATGTGTGTGTGAAATCTTATTTTGTATAAAAGCACAAAATCCACATTATAGAATAATTGAAAAATATAGGGAAAATCATATTAATCATTTAAATGTGTAAGTACTTCCATTATAAGCTTCTACTATAGGGTTTTTTTTAGTTGGAACTTGAAATGTTTTTTCTTCTATAAATAATATTGGTAGAAGTGCTTAATGCTGTTTCTACCGTCAGCCTTATTCAACTCATAATACTATGAATATTTTGATTTGGTAGATGAAATGTAATGTAGATGAAATATTAACATTAGTACAGTACTTTATAGTTAATAGGCTTTCTTGGTTTGCTTGGGAAGCCTAGCCAACTTTATGGGAAAACACAATTTGCTAGTCGAGTAAAAAGGGAGCTGAAAATGTGCCCCCCATGACCCTGCCTTCTCTTTTGTTAGGAGTCCCGGCTGACTAACTTCCAGGGAAAGGCTAGCACCACGGACCTCTCCCTCTAATCCCAGCTGCTTGGTCCTGATGCGGCTGCCTTACTGTGGCTCCCAGGAGCATCCCCCGCCTTCTACCCCTTTCAGGAATCCAGCATGGCCAGGGGAGCACAGCCTCCATTTGGAAGACCATAATTTGACTTGTGACATATCGAAATACCCGAGAAAAGACAAACTGTGCTCATAGATCATAGGATACTTTGTTTTATTAACACTTATGCTAGAGATATTGTTTTAGAGCCTCAGCAAGAAATATAGATGGTTCAGCGTTTCGGCTATAACTTATATGGAGTTAAAGGTTTTTAAAACTATTATGGAATGGGAAATATTTAAAAAATTGGTTTCAGAGTTAATAATTCTGATCTGTTCTATTCAGAAGCTTCCCTTCTCTTCTTGGGTTTGCAGTGTGAACAGCAAGCTACAAATTAAACCTTTCAGGAAGCTTAGACTCTTTGCTTTTTTTTTTGCAGAGAATTTTAAACAAAAAATTAGTTTTCTTGCTTAGAGAAGGCTGTGAGAGGCTATCCTGTATCTCATTGTTGCTCTGATGGGGAATTAATTGCACGTGACTGTGAAATACATGAGGATGTTTAATAGAAGCAGTTTTACAAAATGAAAATATTCTAGAAGGGAAGAAAAAAAGAAGTCTTTATTAATAAATGTTTTTTTTTTAACTTATCCAAATAGAATTAAGCTAAATTGGCTTTTTCCCTCTAATAAAATCCACCTTAATGGAGTAGCCCAGGTGATAGATATATTATTCTTTGCATATGGTTATCCGCTTTATAATAGGTATCTTGTGATATGTGCAGTTTACATCTCAGCAGGAAGGGAACAACATTCCTAATTCACAAGCCAGTTTAGGTATTCGTGAGGATGCTGTAGCAAGTGGACTCTATAGAGATTAATGTAGGCTAAGAAGAAATGCGTTTCCTTACTTATATGAAAGCCCGGGCAAAAGGCAGGAACAGCTAACTTCGCATTCTCAGTTCATTTGATTCTCTTTTCCTCTGGGCTGGCTTCTTTCTCCGCTCACTCTCCGCGTGTAGGAAAAGTGACTTTGGATCCCCAAGTCATACAGAGCCCTTAAAATATCTCACCTTTTCTCTGGAATCCAGTGACAAATCTCAGGCAGAGACTTTTACTGGCCCAGTGCCTGTCTCTTGGACCAATTGTGGAGAGAGGGCAGTGGGTGACACGACTGGTCAGGCCGGATCACATGTCCATCCGTGCAGCTGGGTACGGGAGGCACAATGATGAATAACGGTACCAGAGCCCCAGGAGATAAGGGGGCGGCAGGACCTCAAAAGATGGGATGCTGGGAGACAATCCTGTAGGAAATGGCCTCTTTCAAAACATTTACTTTGAAGCCAACAGCAGTACACAGTTGTTATAAAACTATCATTTTTCTAAAAAAATCCAAAACAGATACTGGCTGTAGACCAAAACCAAGATACCAATTTGCCTAAAAGATGATCATTTTTGATTCTTTTAAATCTAAAAGCTGCTTCTTATCTAAATGCTGTTTCTTAAAAACAAATTGGGATGTTAATAATACCTTAGTGTGCACAATTTAAAAGTATTGCTTGTAGTTTTCCTTTGTTTTTTTATATCAAGTAAGATTCTTTAAACCACTTCTTAGGTAGCTGAGATCCTTTGGGGGATCATTTCATTATCTTTGGCATTGAGAAAATGATGATCACTCTAGGTAATGCAATTTTTAAAACTTAATACTGTATTGTACAATTTTGAAAATGAAATTCTAAACTAACTGCTTTCCAAAATTTTTTTAAAGATTTTATCTATTTATTTTTAGAGGAAGGGAGGGAGAAAGGGAGGGAAGGAAACATCGATGTGTGAGAGGAGATAAACAACCATCGGTTGCCTGTCACTCGCCCCCAACTGGGACCCGGCCCTCAACCCAGGCATGCACCTGACCAGGCGTCAGACCGGCAACCCCTAGATTCGCAGGCCAGTGCTGAAGCCACACCAACCAGGGCAAGATGTTTTGCTTTTAAAACAATGGTCTATTAAAAACATAACTTGAGACTGTGTTATTATTGCGTTACTTCTAAGGCTTGGTTCCCTAATAATACCTTTTAACCGTGATCTCATGGAAGTCACACATAAAGGAGGTACTTCACTGACTCTTTGAAACACTGCTGAAGTATATAGTGTGGTATCTGTTTCAGCACCAAAAAAGTTACTTGGCAAGTGTTGTAGGATAAAATCTGACCATCTCGTTCATTTTTTTTCCTGCCTTCCCTGCAGTAGGGCAACAGAGGTACTTGGGTGGAGGTGGAGGGTAGAGGTGGGGAAATGGGTATCCTGAATATCATTGCATACTACTTTTGTATTCTAAACAATTGTGCTGTCAACCTTCAGTTTATGAATGGTGTACACAGTAGGAGTTTTGCAGCTGTGCCTGGGAGTTGGACCTTTAGTGTTAAATGAGGGTAGGTTCTTGGTAAATACATGTGTTGTACATAAAAATGAACAGCCATGGAATTGGGTGTGATTCATCAATAAGAATGATGGAAGGGACTTTGTGTGTTTAGATGAGTTTGTATCCCTCTTGGGATTTCTTTAGACCATGTGTGGAAAATCACTGCATCTACTGCAGGAACCTGTTGCGATCCAATTTCTCCAATGTTAATTCCATTTACTGACTAGTTAGGACATGAAATCTGTTAAAATAGTAAAAGCTTCCTTACCTCTGCTCACAGAACTGTATTTTAACCTACCTCTGTGTCTTTTGGCAAAACACATTGTCAAAATATTATTAATTTTAGTTAAGGATACTGTTCACTAAATTCAGTGTTTGATTTCAGTTGGAATGTGCATGCTAATGAAAAATTTAATTCCCTCTGAGTAGAATTAGATTTGCTAACTAAAGCTGTCTCCCATCGTACTGTTGCTGAGTGACATGACACATCAAACTCCCTTTGGTGGCGGCTGTGTGCCGACAGCCTTGCTCTCAGACTAATAGGAACACTCTTGGAGACTTGTCGTGACAATACTGGCCGCCATTCCCTGAGTGACGGCCCTATATCGGAGCACTATGCCCCATCTCATTTTGTCGATAAGGGTCCGTATGTTGGCATACATGTATTACTTACGAAGAGACTTGCATATTGTCACCATGAATCAGGTGTTGTTACCCCCGTTGCGCATGAGGAAACGGAGGCTGGCTTGGAAAGTCGAGCACACTGAAGGCCACGCAGACTCACAGGGAGGACCGTGAACTGAAACCACTGAATCCTCCTCCTCCACTCTGTGGATAAAACGTTATTTCATTATGTTTGACAAATCTCTTCCTTCCTTTTTCTCTATTCAAAGGAACCCCCCCCCCCAAAAAAAAACCTCTGAATTGTTTGAGTGGGTGTTAAATGTGGTGAAACATTGGGCAAGTGCTTAAAATAAGAGCTTCATTGCTTGGTTCTATTTCTAAACAAAGTCTGTGGCGATGCTGTTTAATCTATGCAGCTAAACAGCATGATAAATTAGTTATTCCCCAGTTATTACCAATCAAACACAGTTTGACAGTTAGCATGAATTTTGCTCCTTTTGTAAAAAAAATACTTCCAGCAGTTATGGGTAAAAGCCTGGATACTCCCAGGACAAACAGACTGGTGAGTTGTAGACGTGATGCTGAAATGACATCTTGTTTGGATGTTTCCTGCCCACTTGCTCTGGAATTCACTCACCAGGAAGGTGTGTGTTAGCACACGCATCTTGAGACAAGTAGCCTAGAGAATGTTCTGATGACTGTAGGAATGAATGTGTGTCGGAATTAGGAATTTTTCTATGTATGCAGTTCCTGTTCAAAACAAACGTTCTGCAATAAAATTTCGCCAAGCTGGATAGGAGAGCAACTCCTTGTGTTCAAGTAGATCTCTCTTGTCCTAGGTTTCAAGGACCACAAAGCATGGTGGTTCTTCTGAAGAGGCAGTTAAAGCAGCTGTGGAGTACCAGCAGCTCTTATTCTTTAAGTGTTGGTGCTGTTGTGTTTTCTGTTTGGGCTTAAACGCAGTCAGTCAACTGGAAGGAGGCATAACTATTCATCCCGTACCCTTGGCCTACAGATGAGTAGATGGAGCTTAGTCATGGCAGGTGGCTCTGCCTGGGAGTCCCAGCAGGAAGCTGGCAGAGCAGGGACAGGAACTCAGGTTCCTTTTATTGTTTTGGTTTCAGGCCTAAGAATTTCTGTAGGAAACTAGTGGAAAAAAAAAAAAAGAATCTGTGTGTAACACGTCTGCCTCTTTGTGAAGTCTGCATTCTTTTGGATTTTCATAGGGCGCGTTGACTTGTTGGCGAGGCCATCACCACACATGCGTGTCATTAGAGGCAGGGGTGACCCGGAAGTCAGAGCCTAGGAAAAGGATTTTCATGATTGTATGCCACAAGTTTTCAGGGCATGTTTAGCTTTCTGTAATGCTGTAGCTTACGATTTAAATAGAAAGATTTAAGATTTAAATAGTCAGAAAGTGGTTAGCTGGCACCACAGCTGAATGTTCTTGTTAGTTGTTTTAGCTTTGACAAATAATTTCTCAATCAGAAATGTTCTTCACAATGTTGTTGGTAAAATCCTTGTAAATGGGTGGTGCCACACAGAGGCTGCCTTCGCTGTCCTAGCCCCTCTCTGTGGAGCTGATGCCACATGTCTGAATTGGAGCCAGCTGTGCCCGATCCCCTCAGCCCTGACCAGGGGGTGCAAAAGGGGAAGATGACAGAGGGGGAGGGGGAGTTTCTGGGCAGGGGCCTGCTCCCGGATGTCGTGGATGAACCATCAGGGGCACTTTAGGCGCAGGGTCCCTGTGCTTGGCTGGCAGTGGTCGTGGTTGACATAATTGGCATGACTGAAAGGAGGGACTGTGCTCCTGCAGGGCCTAGGACAGGTAGATATCTCAGGTTACACAGAGCTGGCCGAGCAGAGGAGAAGGCACTCATCTATGAGAGGCAAACAGAAGAAAGAGCATGAGATGGCAGATCTGGGGAGACTGTATATTCATGGGGTAAAATGAACGGGAATGGTGAGGTCTTGCCTGGTTGGGCCCTTTGTGTGTCTGGAAAAGAACAGCGTGACGGTAGACATGAGAAAAATCTTGCTGCAATCAACCTAGCAGTATCAGGGTTTGGTGCCGGAAGCAGAAAGGGCTATAGTGTAGGGAATCAGCAGCGCAGTGAATCTTTGCGAGGGCTGGAGGGCAGGACTCTAGGCCAGGCCTGTGAGAATGACTTCCAGGGCACCATGGAACGACTGGCCATGGGGGCTTCCCCCTGCCACAGTCAGGAAAGTGGAAGTCAGGCAAGAAGATAGCACAGTAGCTGTGTTCAGGGGCTGTTGCCATCGTAATTGTTGAAGTTTGGAGTTTAGCATCTGGCTACAGCTGTGACAACTTCTTGATGCCTATGAACTAGTGACTAGGTGCTGGAGTGCTGAATCTGGCACGACTGTCACTGTCCTTGGCACTGGAGTCTGGACAGTGACTGTTCATGACCTTCTTTGCTAGTTGAAAGCAGCTAACACTGCAGGCTGATGGAGCTGTGCTTCCCTTCTGCCTTCCATCTTTTGTGTCCTACATCCTAATGGTGGAGTCAAACCTGCATCCTGAATGCTAGCTGTAAAGGAGTCGGGAAATACAGTGTTTAGTTTTCCAACTTCTGCATTTCAGGAAGGTCTACTATAAGGCAGTGGATGCTGAGTACCCCCTGAACCGTTCAGACACTCATTAGATACAGGGTTTTAAATACAGTGTAGCCCTTTCTTGACAATTGCCATTTCTGTGAGCTTCTCTTCTCGAAATGACCTGTGGTAGGAATGGTCATGGCTGATGGATTATTAACATCTATAGTGACCTTTTGTGCAAGCTTAGCTTGTGTCTGTCCTCCCTGCTGTCTCCGCTGCTGAGACATCTCTGTTCTGTATCACTTGATCTCAGCCTCCCCTGCAAGCCGCAGGCCCTTCAGCTGAAGCCAGCAATTCATAGGCCGGTCAGCAACCTGTGATTTCTGGAGCTTAAAAAGATGAATGGGGCCAGTCAGAATCTTTCCTAGGGATTTGACCTAAGACAAAGTGGAACGAATTTCCAATTAGGAGTCGGAGCTTGAGATGAGAGGTTTTGCAGCGATGTGCTGGAGTTGGCTATACTGATTCATGAGACTGTTAAATTTTCAGGAATTCTGCGAGTTAGTCGTCCAACGCAGACATTTAAACAAATTAAGTTACATAGAATTATAATTAAATGATTATATTAAAACCAAATTATATTATGTCAATAAAATGTTAATACTGTATTATAATTAAATTGTATTAACATTGTACTAAAAACTTAATACTCAGAATTAATTGTTTTCTTCTTGTTGTTTTCAGCTTTATTGAGACATGGACAAAGTTGTAATGTATTTGAAGTGTACAACATGATGATTTGCTATATGTATACATTGTGAAAGGGTTCCCACAATTAAGTTAATTAACACATCTATCGCCTCACGTGGTACCTTTTTTTTTTTTGTGAAAACACTTAAGCTTTACTCTCTCAGAAAATTTAAATTATACGGTATACCATCATGTGTCACTTAATGACAGGGATACGATCTGAGAAACGTGTCATCAGATTATTTTGTCACGTGAACATCACAGAGGCACTTACACTCACCTAGATGGCACCTCCTACACACCTAGGCCAGATGGTACAGTCCGCTGCCCCTAGGCTACACCCCTGACTGCTTGCTCCTGAACTGAATACTGTTGGTGATTGTAACACAATTGTGTATCTAAACATAGAAAAGGGAGAGTAAAAATAAAAGATAAAAAGTGCACCTATGTAGGGCACACACCGTGAATGGAGCCCGCAGGACTGGGAGCTGCTCTGGGTGAGTCGGCGAGCGAGTGGGGAGTGAGTGAGGAGTGAGTGTGAGGGTCTCGGCGTTCGTGCGCGGGACTGCGGACTTGGCCAGCTCTCTCCACGAGCACTCCCCTGGTGCCTCTGAGCAGGGTCGGAACGGAACCCCGAAGCAGCAGGTCGGTGCTGCTGCCTGAACGGGGATGTGGGCTGCACTGGTTGGAAATACCTAGGAGAAACTGGCTGGGTAAGGCCCGGGTCACCCTAATAGCGAGGGTCAGGAGGGGGTGAGAGGTGGCCTGGGGGCCAGTAGGAGTAAGAACTCTGGATGGAGAGATAAAGGAGCACAGGGAATTGTCATGGCAACGTAGTTTTGGCTCTTGTATGTTGGAGCAGTGCTCAGAATGAGGAACTCTGTGGTGTTCATAAAAAAGAGGGTGTCACATACGGAGAGGGTGTAGAATGGAAGACTCAATATTTTCACTTTGGAAATTTGGTTTTGGTCCCATTGACCTTGTCTGGCACAAAGGGCTCTCTCTGCCATTGCATCGGTGGAGGAAAGAAAACTTACCTATGCTTCACATCATTACAACCTGAAAATATTTCCAAAGTCCAGGGGCAGGCTGGCTCCACACTACCTCCTAAAGCTTTACTAAAGTAGCAGTGGCCCTTAATACGTGTTAGGGTAACTCCTGGGACCTGTGTCCATGGGCAGGGTCTTAGGTTCTCAGCAAAGAATGTATAGTAATGCACTCTGAATGTATAGTAATGTACTGCAGAGTGATGCCCTCTGAAGCCCATCAGGGTAGATCTGGGAGGGCCATAGTGCCCTCTGAGTGTGTAGCCCTTGCAGGGACAGGCTCCTTGGTGCTGAAACAGGTCACTCACTGGCTGGTTGATAGCATGTAATTGATACATGCACTCAAAGTTTCTATCTGTCTATCCATCCATCCATTCAACATTGGTTTATAACATCATATGTTTCGGGTGTGCAACATTATAATTCCACATCTGAATGTACTACATTGCACTCACCACCAAAACTAGTGTCCATCTGTCACCATGCAGTTGGCCCCCTTTACCCAATTCACCCTCCCTCCACTCCCCTTCCCCCTCTCGTAACCACCAGCCTGTTATCTCTGCCTCTGTGAGTTTGTTCATTTTTAAATATTCTACATGAGTGAAATCATGCTGTATTTATCCTTTTCTCTATTATTCTACTTAGCAGACATCCATGTCACAAATGGCAGGATTTCACCTTTTTATGGTTGAGTAATACTCCATTGTGGATATGTACCACATCTTTTTTTTTTAACATTTTTAAAGATTTTATTTATTTTTAGGGGAGAAGGGAGGGAGAAAGAGGGAGAGAAACATCAGTGTGTGGTTGCCCTTCACATACCCTATACTGGGGATCTGGCTTGCAACCCAGGCCTGTGCCCTGACTGGGAGTCGAACCTGTGACCCCTTGGTTTGCAGGCCTGTGCTCAATCAATCCCCTGACCCACACCAGCCAGGGCTGTACCATGTCTTCTTTATCCACTCATCTGTCAGTGAACACTTAGGTTGTTTCTATGTCTTGGCTATTATAAATAATGCTCCAGTGAACATAAGGGAGCATATGTCTTTTTGAATTATTATTTTCTCGCTCTCCAGATAAATACCAGAAGTGGATCCTGGGTCATATGGTAGTTCTATTCTTAATTTTTGATGAATCGCCATACTGTTTTCATAGTGGCTGCAATAATTTACATTCCCACCAGCAGTGCACCCATCCTTGCCAATGCTTGCTTCTTGTCTGTTTTGTAATAGCCATTGTAACAGATGTGAGATGGTACCTCCTTGTGGTTTTTATTTGCATTCCCCAAATCATTAGTGATGTTGAACATCTTTTCATGTGCCTGTTGGCCATCTGTACGTTCTTTTGGAAAAATGTCTATTCAGATCCTCTGCCCAATTTTAAATCGGGTTGTTGGCTTTTTGTTGTTGTTGAGATGTATGAAGTCTTCATACAGTTTGGATATTAACCCTTCATATGATAGATGATTTGCAAGTATCGTTTTCCATTCAGTATGTTGCCTGTTTGTTTCGTTGGTCTCCTCTGCTGGCTGCACTGGAAGTGGAGGTGTCCGCCAGAGGGAATCTGTTGCCAGGTGCCAGGGCTGTCGCCCCCAACGGAGGAAAAAGTATTCCTCCTGAACCGCACGCAGATCCTTCCGTCTCTTACTCCTTCATGGTTGCGTGGGCCGCCGCTGTATATGTTGACTGGAGACATCATTGCATGCACGTGACTCTAGTTAATATCAGCTGCAGTCACCACGTTCTGCGTTGGGTCACCGGGCCTTGTTCAGCTTGTAGCTGAAGTTCATACCTTTTCCCAACTTCCCTTCCCTTCCCCAACCCCCAGCCCCTGGCCGTCACCATTCTGCTGTTCCTTGCGAGTCTGACTTCATGTCATTTCCTGACGTCACTGTATTCTCCCACTGTATTCTCCCGCTGTCAGTGCTCCTGTGTGTCTCTGCATGTGTGGGGTCTGTGTGGTGGGCGCGCTGTGCGGCGGCTTTCTGCTGCCATGCTCTCCCCAGCTCTGTTTTCACCGTCGTCAGGCTGCGCCAGGAGTTGTTAACATTTCCAGAACACACTGCCGGTTGTCATGGTGGGGAGCGAGTCAAGGTTGGATTGGCTGTGCCGAACCGAGCACAGCCTGAAACCCTGGGAGAAGAAACTGTGAGTAAGCAGGAAGACTGACGCACCAGGTGAGGGAGGCTAAGTAGTGTTGACAGCAGAGCCCTGGGCGAAGGGCCAGAGTGAAGGGCCAGGGCCACTGACGCTTCTTCCCAAGTCCCGGATTCTTTCCAGAATGCCCCTCCGGCTCAAGTCTCCAAGAGACCCAGCCTATTTTATTCCTCGTTCCTGGAATATGTGAAGTTGTGTTTCTCTGTATTACCAACCTTAACAGAAGGCTCTGGCAGTGTATTTTGCTTACTTCTGTCTACGTGCCTTGTTCTCGTGAAGAGGAGGCAGTATTTTAGAAGTTTGGGTTGAGATACTCTGGGGCAGAGATGGAGGTAAAGGGAGAAAGAAGTGTGACACGGGAGAATTTGCAGAGGGGACATCGTAGCTTGTAGTTTCAGGGCCCCACCCCTCCCCCAATCATTCTGCCTTAGAATAATCCCTGTTTTAGGGATCACTATGACAAATACACATTTACATGTATATTTCCATAAAGACATGTATATTTTAGCCTGTGGTCTTTTCCATCCGTAAACATTGCCCAGGCTGTCTTGGCTGCCGGTATGGAGAGGGGCTTGCTGCCCCATAGATGCCCAGGCCTCAGGGTGGCTTCTGCGGGTGGCTTCTGCGCTCCTGTCGCTCCTGCCTGTGCCCGGAGGACCTGCTAAGGCGCAGACCCTAGACGAGCCCTGTCTGTGTCTGTGGCTCCCAGCCGATGCCTCCTCAGCTGCCTTTGATCCGCTGCTCGCTCTCTGCCCATCTCACCAGCTTTGTTTTCTCTTTATGCTGAACGCTTCTCCCACGCGTCTCTGCTTTCCAAAGAAAACCCTGACCTTGTGGAGGTCCCGCCGGCCGGCCAGGGCGGCGCTGCTCGACTTCTCCCAGCGGATCGCCCGGCCTCCGGGCCAGGTGTGGGCCTGGGGCGGTGTTCTCCGCTGTCCCGCTTGTCCTTGCTTAGACGTCGGGAGTGGCTCTTTACCTCTCAACACGTGTGTATGTAGTTTTTTTCTATTTCTGGACTTGGAAATATGCCAGAGGTCTGGTCTCTAGGTAGATAATATTTTACTGCTTATTTGATAGCTTTGTTTTAGAGGTTCAAGCTAGATTGCATTTAGTAAACCAAAATAGTGATTGGAAATGGAGCTTTGAAAGGCCAATAGATAATCTCTTAGGATAATATCTTACTAAATGAAAGAATAAACAATTACCTAATTGTGGCATATGAATCCACTGTCCAAGTGTTATAATGCACATGAGAATTTCTTTGGCACTTTTAACATATTTGGGAACCTCTTATTATAAATAACAATGTGGAAATATTGCCAAAAATACTAAGTGGAAATATGTATAATTTTTCTCACCCACAGTTTGCAAACTTTTCGCCTCCTCTGATATGATTTCTCTCCATCGCCAGTACTGGTGGCAATTGGAGAAGCATCTGTAGAAATGTTTCAAAAGCTCACGGCTCTTCTGTGGTTATCTTCTAAATTTGGGGGCCTGACTAGAAGAGGGGAGATGATCAGAATTTTTGTGCTTACGTGGTGCCCCCTGTCTTTGGGCAGGGGCATAACCTCACTGAACCATTGGTGGGCTTCCTGCTGGGAACCGTCACCCCTGAAGTGACATCTGAGCTCCCTCGTGGTCCTCTTGTACCACGTGGCCAAGTCCCTTTCTCACCAGGGTTTTACTTGACGTGGTTGTAGTAGGAATCTTTTTGCTGGGGGGAAGAAGAGTGCCTCATTTGTTTTTTTAAAAAATTATGTAACTAAATAGAAACACAGGATTTAATACATATAATTTTACTTGATATATCACAGTTTAAGACTAATTGCCTTTATTATGTTAATAGACATAAATAATAGAAGTGAAATGATAACCTCCAACCCATCTTTTGGCCAAATAAATCTAAATAGGTTTTTAGTAAAGTTTAATGGAATTTTACCTGAAACTCTGGCAGAGCACCGTTTACTTGTATGGCATCAAATGTGGGTCTGGAGTCAGCGCCATCTGTGGTGGAGTCTCAGCTCTGCCACTTGTCAGCTGTATAAACTTGGACAGATCACCTAGTCCTACCGAGCCTCAGATTCCTCATTGATAAAATGAGGAAAATACTCCATATTTTGTAGGGTTGCTAAAATAGCATCAGATGCAATTAGGTGGCATGGGCAAAAAAAAAAATTATTACTTGTTTGTAACAGGTTTAGCATATTTAGTATTTTAGATTCCAGATCTAATCATATTTCTCATAATTCTAAAGCTGTTAATTTAACCACTGAGATAACACAGACCTAGAGAACTGGAAGCAATAATGAATACGGCCTTTCTTAAGTATCAACATTCAGAAATACCCTGTGTCGACCTTTAAGAGAAACAGTACCTTGACAAGTTGAAAAGTTTGTAACTTCAGGTAACATTATAACATATACCTAGGTATATGTTGTAGGTTGAATTGTGGGCGCCTCCCTCCCCCCCCGCCAAGATATATTGAAGTCTTAACCCCCATAGTATTGCAGTTTGGAAATATATAACATTAAACTGTGGATTGATATGCTGTACGAGTAACCAAATAGTTCTTACTTGTTCATCGGTTAATATGCTAGACAACAAAAGCTTATTAGTACATAAATAAATGCCCTAAGGCTCAAGGGCTGCAATACAAAGAGTAGGTTTCCCTGCTCCCGCTCCCTGCCCAGCGGTGTGGTTCCAGTTTGACTCACGCCTTCGGTGTAGCTGGCAGATGCAGGGGCTGCGTGACCTTCCTCAGACCGAGGAGGTTAAGGTGGTGGGTTTGTCATTCGTTAGCCACAGCCTTTTAAAAAATTCTCTTTTAGCTGTTGCTTCAATATTCTTGGAAAGATATGTGTTATACTTCTAGCATGAAATGAGCAGGGGAGGGCTAAAGCTGCTTCTGGATGCTGTAGCTAAACCAGAGGAGAAAAAGGAAGTCGACTGATATTGTTTTAAACAACTTGATTTTTAATTTATTTTTGGTTGTTTTTTTAAATGAGAAAGAGGAATATTTTTCATCACAAATTAAGAATGAATAGAATCTTTAAGATATAGTGTTAATATTGCTTCCTGGCTTTATTTCTTCCAAATAATTCCTGGAACTTAAACAAAAGAAAAAAATACTACCTTGTAAGTAAATGTTTACAGAATGCAAATGAAATAGCACCACAGTCAAATATAAGAGCATAGGATTTTTTTAATTCAGTATTTATTTATTGAGCATCTGCTAAGTGCTTATAACATGCTTGCCATCGGGGACACAGCAGTAAACAAGGTGAACAGAATCTCTTACGCAGTTAACATTCCTGCTGGGAGAGAGAAAATAGACAAGGAAGTATAAATTATTGCCATAACAGTAGCGGCAGCAAAGCCTTCAGTGGCCCTGTCTACGTGCTAGGCACCGCTCTTAAGCGTTCTCCTTGATGTTCAGCCACACAGCGTCCCTGTGAAGTAGTATTTATCTCCACTGTACGTGTGAGAAAACCAAGCCCAGAAGAGCGGAGTGACCTACCCAGGGTCACACAGCAGGAAAGCACAGAGCTGGACCCGGTGTCCAGGCACTGTGGCTGCAGGCTATGCTACTGCGTAATGCACGCTCCTGCCCTGAGAAGAGCAGGTCGGGATGAGGAGATAGTGTCTTGTTTAGATTGGGGGTTAGGGGAGGGCCTCCCAGAGGAGGGGGTATGTCAGCGGCAAGTTGAGTGAGTAGAAAGGAGGAGTTTGCCACGGGAAAATTTTGAGAAAGGAAAATTCCAGCCAAAGGGAATCACAAAGCACAAAGGCCGTCCTGTGGGAAGGACTGTTATAGGACCAGAAGGGCCAGTGTGGCTGCCACCTAGTAAAAGAGGGGTTCAGAGTGACAAGGTGAGATCAAAGTATTCAGGGGCCAGTGAGGGGCTGTAAGCCAGGGTCGGGGCGGGATTTCACTTGTTCTTAGTGCCACTGGGAATTGTAAACTTGGAGGGTGAATGTCTGGTGTGCATTTCAAAGTCATTGTGATAGGGCAGGGGGCCAGCGTGGAAGAAGGGGGGACCTTCTAGCTCGGGGGAAATATGGTGGGTTGGGCTGGTAGGGAGTAGGGGCCGTGAGGGGAATGGGTTTGAGATAGCTTCTGCAAGGGGATCTAACAGGCCCTGCGCATGGATTGCAGGTGAGGGAAGAAAAGGAGTTCAAGATAACTTCTAGATTTTTGTTTTGAGCAACCTGGTGAGAGGCGGTACCACTTCCAGGTACAGGAAAGATGGGCTTTTGGGAGGATTGATTAGGTTTCTGTGGGGCAGGTCTATCTACTGCCTAAATTATTTTCTTAACTTTCACCCTACTTGCTTTAGTATATATTAATCCATCTCTCCACCCATCAGTCTTTACAATTTTTCATGCATTTCAAAGTAAATTGAATACACTTCCCCAAGGAAGACTTTCAAATGTTCATTTTTTTTTTCTCATCTTACAGGTGAGAAAACTGAGGCTGGGAGAAAAATGAGAGGCTCCAGGTTGCTATGGCTGACTATTGATGGATGTGCAATTAGCATGCCAGTTATCATTAGTCTAGGATACTAATGTGATTCTATTTTAACTTACAAAAAGAATCAAAGTGAGTTTTGGAAACTGCACAAGATTTGCTGCCAACTGGTTTATGTGCTGAAAATCTCTCGGACCCACATTTTAAGGCAAAGTGCAAAGGGTGTAGAACTACTGTTGCATTCCATTGGATCACAAAGTTAGCTCAGCATTTGGAGCTTGTGGGAACTTACAGTCTAATGGTGTGGAATTGAGAACATTTTCACATATTTGGTCCAGGAATGTAGCTTGGGATTCGTCCAAGCATTAATCCTCTTGTTGGCAAGGCCTTCTGCAATTAATTAGCCAATGTTCCTTGCATGCCTACTACGTACGCACTAAGCCTGTGCCAGGCCGAACACAAAAGGGAATGATTCATTTCCTTTCTTTCAAGGAATTTAGCCTTTGACTTCTGTTCCAGTTTTCTAAAATCTTTCTCTCCATCTTTTGCTGTATGTTTGTTTAAAAGCTGAAGTTCAAAAAGGTAGACAAGCTTATTTAATCTAGGTAAAAAAAAACAACACTTTAGTATCTGGGTAAAAATTAAGTGCATATGGCCCTAAGCTGAGGATTTTTCATTTGCTTTGCGTGAGCACCTTATTTTCTAAGGAGTGAAAAAGATGTCCTTTTAGTTTCTAGTTGATGGAATTAACCAGCCAGGTTAACAGTCAGTCAGTGTCCGACTTGGACGTTAATGATTTAAGGTGGCTCAAAAATATGAGACATGTTTGTCTTTAAAAAGTCAAACTAACTGTCCTATATTGATATATTTTTATGCTTTCTTGTAAAATAAACTTTTCACTATTTATTGACCTCTGATCATTAGGATTTGAAGGAAATTAACCAATAGGCTATTGTGTCCTTTCCTTGGCTACAGTTTTCTCTGCTGTAACGTTGAATATCCTCCAACAATTCTCTCGACAACATGCGAACTCATGTCTCATCAGTACCCAAGATGGGTGCTCCCTTATAGCTAAACCGAAGTAGTCTCCATACCTCTTTAAATCCACGTCTAACCTTATTTCCTTCAGAGACTTTTCTAGTAGTACTCTATTACAACTTGTATTTTTGTACTTTGCAGCCCCCGAGTACTTGAGTCATTCTATACTTTGTCATCATACTTTATTAACTTTATAGCTCTTACCGCAGTCATTTAGACTCCACCCAGCAGGCCACGGTGATAGAATCGCTCTATTGCCAATGCTGAGAAAAATGCTCAAATTTACATTAATCAATAAAACACCATCTAGACTGGAAGGCAGGTCCATACTTTTGACTGAAGAGCTTCACCTTGGTGGAAAGGTTCAAGAGGAACACAGTTTACTCTCCAAGATTTGACAAGGAAAAAGAGAAATGAGTGGAGTATGTTTCCTTGTCAGAAGAATGAGGAAAACATGGAGGGAAAAGAAGCCAAAATTCATGATCATTTGAACTTATTTGGAATATATGTTTCAACTAAAAGTTGACTTTTTAAACCTTCCCTTTTTACAAACGTAACACAAACAACAAAATGACTTTACCCAGTTGACTTAAGCAAGGTGTCTTTTTTTTTTTTTTAACTTAAGCTTTGGAAACAAAGTTCAGTAAGGAACAGAGGTGCTATTGTTCCCCATACACTAAATACATACGCAGTTTTATAAAATCACTTGTGAGTTTTTGCTTTAACATCTGTGATGTATCCTTGTGAAATATTCTGAAATGTTTGCACTTGACACAGGAAGGCTGGCTGGCATGGTCATGACAGTATGGGTTTGGTACAAGACTTAGGAGACAGCATCATTGTCATTAGGGAGAGATCTGGCTGAGGTCTAGGCACAGGTAAGGTTGTCAAGTGGCATCAGCACTTGGTAACCTCCCCTCCCCCTCCCCCACCCATCCTCACTTCTTCTTGCTGTTGTTTTCCTGTGTCTGTGCTCTGTCTCCTGCCTGTCTCACTGCCCTGCCCTCAGCTGGCACACCCCACCTCCTGGCTGATCCCATAGGCAGGTGCCAGGAAAGCCATCTCATCAACCTATTCTGTACTAAGTCATACCAAACGGATTGTGACGAATTATCACTGCTGAAAGTACTCAGGGATACTGTCCTCTTACCCTCCTAAATGACTCAAAATAACAGAATTTCAAGCAGCATTGGTAGAACTTTTCCTGAAATCACCCCCTTTAAAATTATTCTGCCTAATTTAGCTGACTCTGGACAGTACAAGGGAGATATCTGGGGCTCCTCGCCCCCTCTTTGATCTTCATGCTCCTCCAGCATTTCCACTTCTCTGGCTGGGGGGCTGCCTCTCTCCATCTGTCTTCTTACCAGATTGCTCTCTGGAACAGTGTTTTGTTGTCTGGAATAAATTAATTGAGGGAGTGCCCTGTCTTTGGAGATTCTTTGTAAGGCCAGCAGTGTAAGTCAGCTTCATTTTTCCTGAGTGACAGTCCCTTTTGTGGGGTTGGCAAACCTCTCCTCAAATTACAAAGAAGTCTAGAGCTTGGATTTGGGTTTTTAGTCCTAAATTTGGAGCCCAGCCCTGCCACAATTCTGTATTCAGAAGTCCCACAGGGGAAAAGGGATCAGGACAAAAAATTACTACTAGTCATTTACCACCCAGGAGCACTCATCATGATTACTTTCCTTTTTCTATTACCATTTAAAATTATTTTTTGCTATGAGATTCCTAGAGATGAGATTACTTGATCAAAAAATGTGGACATTTTGGTGAATCTTGATTACTGTGACATCCTGTCTCTCTGGAGCTAATACTTGCTCGTCATAATAGATTGTGTCAGTATCTTCAGAGTTTTATTTCCTTTTTTTAGACAAACATCAGATCTTTTAGCCAAAAGGAGATTCCTTTCTCTTTTGGTTCCAAAAGTCACCCATCATTTTGGATTATTTGCTAAACCGGTAAATATACAGAAACCCCCCAGCCCTCCCCTTAGCAATACCTGCCACGTTGATAAACAACTGTGATGTACCGGGTTGTGAAACAGCCCAGTAAGGATGGCTGGCACCTGCTGATGATTGGTTGTGTTCTGTCTTCTACACCTAGAGTTTTGCTACTGGTACCTGCTTTGATCAACACAAGATACAGCCCTTTTATTCTATATGTAAACATCTCTTTATTTGTATCACTGGAACTTAACTCCTCACCTCCCAGTTTCTAGCCTCCTCTAGGATAGCCAGATGGTTCTCGTATAGAAGCAGAAATAATCTTGGCTATAGGACCAATCTGTTAATATTTCCATTTTAAAAGATTGAGTATGCTGAATTTCAAGCCAGTAAGTAAGTCAAAAACTGAAGCTAAACCTGGGATAAAGGTTACCCATAATTTGCCAAAATGTTTAAAGACATGAACTTGACAAATATAAAACCCTGATATATAACTTTCTCAGGAACTGAATCTTATCTTTGTTGAGTGGCAGTGTTTCAATAATAAGGCTGAGCTGTTTGGACACATTGACCTTAATCCAATGGAAAGCTGTAGGCTTGGCCACATCCACAGCCTCCATGCAGTCTCCACAAAATGCCGTATTTTTAAATTGCTGTTTAAATATTATGTTTTCACTAACTGCTTTTGATAGGATAATTAGGCATGTCTTGTCTCTCTTGTCAGAAGACTAATTTGTAAATAAATCCTGGTTTTCATGTGTATCCTGGTACATTTGTGAATTATGGCTTCTGATTACTTCCCACAAAATCTCTTTCAATCTCAAGCAAGTATCTGAAAGGCACGATTTTAAGTCACAGTGATTCTTAAAAAAAAAAAAAAAAATGAATTAAATGAACTATGAATTGGAAATTAAACAAAACTGACCTCTTTGGAGGGAAATGATTTATTCCTTCGTTTCCTCTCGGAATCCTGAGCAAAAATTGATTTTTAGAGAATGAAGTTAAATTTTCTATTTAATATCTATGTAAAAATAAAAATACATTTATTATTGAGTGATAATAATAAAGGAGTTCTACGAATTATTTCATTCCAAGTTAACATGTAGGACTAAAGCAGGTTTAAAGTAAACGATGCTTATGTGTGAGACAGTGGTAGTGCTGGGAGCTTAATTAAGAGTTAAGAGTGTCTTTTGTACTTCTAATTGTCATGTGTAATGCGGTATAATTTTCTTCAAGATGACATTACTATTATTATTACAAGTTCTACAATATTTGTGTAAAGATGTTACTAGACCAAATAATGAAAATCTGGAGCAAATCTTTGCACTTTCAGAGGAGAGCAGTTTTTAATCCCAGGCCCTGGTATTGGTAGCTTTCTTTCAAATGCTTAGCTAGCAGTCTTTTTAGGAACATAAGGTAAGCAATTACAACTCCTGTATTCTTCCTGTCAAAAGTCCATTTAACTGTAAAGGAATTTGGGGTGGTTTTTTTTAATTTATTAAAAAATTTTTATTTACTTTATTGAGGTGACATTGGTTAATAAATTATACAGGTTTCAGGTGTACACTTCTGCAGCACACCGTCTGTGTATTGTACTGTGTGTTCACCACTTCACGCCGAGTCTCCTATTACCAAGTCCCCCCTTTAACTTCCATTTCCCTCCTCCAAATTTGGGGTGTTTTTGAATTATTCAGGACATTGCTTTCCAGATGGATTAAAATGAACAGAAATTAGTCAAATACTGTGGGTGAATGTTACAAGTACCCCTGTCCACTATACACGTACCCGATGAGACACCTAAGGCTTCTGACTGGTTACTTTGGGAGGTTTGTGTACACCAGCAGCAGCTGAGAATGACTAGTTTCTCCTTCTTTCCCAGCTTCCCTGCCACTGTTCAGACCCTTTCACTTGATGCTTTGACCCTTTGCAATGGTCATGATCTTCGTTTGCCTCTGTTTTCTGTTTGACCCCTCCACCATGACAGTCCTTTATTCCATCCCCAGAATAATTTTCCATGAGCAATGCTTTTGTTACACCATTCCTCTGTTCAAAAAAAATCCATCGTTTCCCTTGTGGCCCACTAAAATCTTCAGTTTAGCGCCTGTCGTACGAGTGTGGGCCCAGCATCCTTTCTCTGCCTCGCCTCCAAGTATGTCCTCCCTACCAGTGAAGTTTGTCTCTCAGAATATGCCTTGTAGTCTGTTTAAGTTTTAAAACTCTCAGGATGTTATCTCTTTGCTCCCTTTCCCAATATCTCTTTTTCCGTCATTTAAACTCAGTTCATTTTATGCTGTCTAGATAAAGTTGTACGTACAGGATTAGGTAATGTTAGGGAGGATTTGGAAGCTAGCTAATCAGAGATGTTTGCATTTTATTGTCAAGTCAATGAGAACCAGATGTTTCTGAGCTGGAGTCGATATAATTAATAAAAGAATATATGATTGATCTGGCACTTGTGTGTAGGAGAAATGACGGGGTAGAGGTGAGGATGGAAGCCTGTACGGGAGAGTCGTCCCCAGGAGAGGTGGGACTGGTCCTGGGGAGAGATACCAGGAAGATACCGGGTGTCCAAGGTAACACACCTCGAGATACAGAGGAAGCGGGTGTATGAACTGGCTTAAGGAGGAATATGATTTAGATTTTAAATTTGTTAAAAAGATGATAGACTATGAATTGGGGCCTCAAGCTAGATCCTGAGTGTCAAGACTTTTTCTCAAATTCATGATGAAATGCATTCATTCAAATCAAAATGATACATTTATTAAGAAAGTGAATATTTGTAGCATCTACACAGAGTACTGTAAATAGTAAAGATGGCTTTGGCCTGTACGTTGTCTTTAATAGAACATTCACGACTACCGAATCACCTTTGAACAATGGCCATTGAATCGAGCAATGAAATCATTTGTGATTTTTTTAAATGTCAACTTTAGTAAGATATTTGCATACAGTAAAATTCACCCTTTTAAGGTATACATTGCTGTTATTTTTGATGACTGTATAAGCATATAATCACTATCACAATAAAAATTAAGACTATTTCCATTACCCATGAAATTCTCTAGTGCTCCTTTGTAGATTGGTGATTTTTTTTTTGAGAATATCTTTTACCTTGTAATATAGTTCATTAAATAAAAACTGGGGGTTTCAACAAATCATATTATTATTTTTTAAAGGTAAGATTTCCTTCTTTTTTTTTTAAGATTTTATTTATTTATTTTTTAGAGAGGGAAGGGAGGGAGAAAGGGAGAGAGAGAGAAACATCAATGTGCGGTTGCTGGGGGCTGTGGCCTGCAACCCAGGCTTGTGCCCTGACTGGGAATCGAACCTGCAATGCTTTGGTTCGAAGCCCACGCTCAATCCACTGAGCTACACTAGCCAGGGCTCAAATCAAATTATTATAGAAGTAAATTTTTGGAGGTCTTAAATTGGGGATCACACTCACTGGTTTCTGACAGCTTAATTTGAATCCCTTATATTTAACCAACTAATTTAAGAAAGGGACTTAATAAGCATACTTTAACTTTCCTACTCTTGATTTCTTCTCCCCATTTGATTTCCTTCCTCGAATCAACCTCCTGTCCTGATCTCAGTCGGAGGCTGTGCTTGTCCCATGTGCTTTACTTTTCTCATCCATGGTGTTGATCACACAGTTATGACTGATATTTACTTATTTGTGTCATGTTAGTCTTAAAGCGTCACTGAGTAGTTCATCGTCACGGTTATTACTTTATCCCTACCTCCTAGCTCAGTGACTGGTAGAGTAGGTGTCCAGGAAATAAAGTCTAAATGAGTTCATTGTCACCCAGACTTAAATACTTGAGAATCATTTCAGAGTCTTTAATTCACCTCATGAAAAACGGAAAAACCAACCCCCAAGTTGTGTCAGTTCTTTCTTTATAATACTCTTTAATGTTCCCAGCCGTTCGTGTTCATTTTTGTATCTTCTTTCTCGTCTGGGCTTTCCCTACCTCAGATCTGGGGTTCTTGGATTTCAGTTCTCCCCTTTTCTCTTTCTCCCTTAGGCTTCTCTTAGTTCCATTTTACCTAAGTCATTCTCTTATCCAGAAACCTCAGTAGTTCCCTGTTGTTTACAAGAGGAAGATACAAACTTACTTGTCTGCCATTCAAGACCTTTATTTACGACTTACTTGAAAAGTTTCAGCATCTGCTACAAGCAGTGCCCTGTGATGGGTGATTTCTGGGCTCTACACCTTGTCCCCAGCCCACCTTTCCTACTCTCTTTTTCCATTTTGTACATAAAATTCTCCACAATCTCTAATTTGTTTGCTTACTGTTTTTTAAACATGCCTTTTGCCTTCTTGCCTTTACTTGTGCTGTTTCACTAGTTTGATAGGTTTCTTTTTTCCATTTCTTTCTGAGCTCTACTCAAGCCAACTTCTTTGCCCACTGTATTCCATAGAGCACTCTCTATTTATTTAGGTATTTATAAAATTTTATTTTTCTATTACAGTTCATATTCAGTGTTATTTTGTATTAGTTTCAGGTGTACAGCGTAGTGGTTAGACAGTCATATAATTTACAAAGTGGTCCCCCAATACTTCCAGCGCCCGCCTGGCACCACCCGCGGTTACCACAATGTTACTGACTCCATTCCTTGTGCTGTACTTTACATCCCCACAACTGTTTTGTAACTGACAATTTGTTTTTCTTAATCTCTTCACCTTGTTCACCTGGCACCCCCTCCCCTCTAGAGCACTCTCTCTTTGGAACTCTTGACCGTCTGTGAGGCTCACTTGTTGTATTACCTGTGTTGTTCCTTTGTCCCTCCTTTTATTTATGAGTGTGTCATCTTCTTGTACAAGACTGAAAGCAAGTGGAAGTTGGAGACCACGCCTATTCATACTTGAATTTCCCATTGTTTTTAATGTGGGGCTTGGCCTCCGTGGTCTTCAGTGAATATATATTTGACTAGAATAAGTGGAGACCTGTTTGCCCTTTATGCCCAGAAGCTCAGTGAGAAAGTATGGTAGTGAATCATTGAATGCCTAATAAAATTCTGACATATAATGACCAGCGCACTAAATTTTAGCATCCGCAAACAGAGCATGTTAGAAGACCTTTAAGATTGCAAAGTGAGTTATACTATAAGCATAATGTATATTGCAGTGCATTTGTGCTTACTTTTTGCTGCATCATTTGGCTGGAAGAAATTAATGTTGGCAGATAAAGCTGTTATATAACTATTTAACTATTTTGAAAAAACTGGCTTAACTAATGCTATACTTTTGTTTAATTGATTTCTGTAATAAATTCTATAATTTGCATGATAATTAAAAATAAATACAGAGTGTAGGACACCCAATATTAGTCATATGCATAACATAGGGAACTTTTGTCTTCAATTGCCGCAGTCATTCTGTTAATCGAGGAGTCATGTAACTGAGTCTCAGTTGAGAAGACGTCTATCTAGTCTACATTCTGTCCTCTTAAATCCTTGTAGATGGGGAGGAACTTGAGGGTTCCAAAGGTTAAGTTATATTATTACCACTCAGTTTGGGAGGTGAGAAGAGGAGGCCTTTTAACATTTTGGAAGATCAGGACTGTTGGGAGTTCTGAACACTTGTTTCGTTTCAACTTCATATTTACTGAGCAGTTACTCTGAGGATGCGCTTGGTAAGGCCAAGAGGACCAAAGGGTAGGGCTCTAGACATCATTGCTGGAGAGAAGATGTGAAGCTATTTGGGACCAGGAGGGTAGGGTACAGGGGAGGAGGAGGGAACCACATGGGGTTTTAGACAAAGGAAGATTGGGCATATTTCAAGGGTAAGACTTCAAACCGGGTCATTTGAAGAGTGGAGAAGCAGTCTTTCAGTCTGGAAAGAGAATGACTGTATTAATTTCCTATTGTTGCTATAACAAATGGCCACAGATTCAGTGGCATAAAAGGACACCTTTATTGTCTTACATGACTGGAAGCCCAGTGTCTAAATAGGTGTGCAAGGCTGCATTTCTTGTGGAGGCTCTAGGAAAGACTCTGTTTTCTTGCTCTTTTCAGCTTTTAGAGACTACCTGCATTCCTGGGTGTATGGCTCCTCCTCCGTCTGTAAGTGCGTCACTCCTGCTTTTGCTTCCACGGTCAATCTCCTTCTCTCTGACCCTCCTACTTCCCTCTTGTAGGGACGCTTGTGATTTCATTGGGCCAACCAGGATAATCCAGGGTACTCTGTCCATCAGAAGATGTTAATTTAATCACACCTGCAAAGTCCCATTTGCTGTGGTAGATAATAGTCTCATAGGTTATGGAGGTGAGGACTTACACATCTTTGGGGGAGGGGCATTATTCAGCCTATCATGATGATCATGGGAGACTTGATAACTGTCTTCCACTATTTGAAGGACTGAGACATGGAAAGTAGAAGAAAGATTAGGCTTTTCTTGTGTGGTCCCAAGGGATAGAATTAGAACTTGTGGGTGGAAGTGACACAGAGACAGATTTGTACCCACAGTAAGAGAACTTACTTTCTAACAGAGCTGTGGGGATGGAGTGGGCAGTCTCAGAAAACAGCAGCCAGTCCAGACACGGGCAGTATAGAGCAGAGGCTGGAAGGCGTCTGTCTCACTGGCATCGCTGCAGATGGAGTCCGAGCACTGGCTGGATGTAGACCGGCCTTGGTCCCCGGCTAGTGCTGGCGTCCAGTGGCTCTCTGGCTCGGCCTGGTGCTATTAGCATTTGGATGTGAAACATGGCTCATGCCTTAAGGAGTTCAACTTTGACTCCGTTAGATTTTTTACTGCTTTATTGCAACCCCTTCACCACTGCGGCAAACACAAGGTCCAAAAAGAGAAACTGAACCCAAGGGCTGTGGATTTAGGAACTCACCACTAATTCTATTGGGCGAAAATGGTTAGGGTTAAATATGTTTTCACTTATTTTAATAACTCCAATTCTTTCATTCAAGTGAAAACAAAATCAGACTTTGAAAAAAATAGACTAGATGGCATCCCTAAAAACTTTTGTGGAAAGGAGTAAGATTTTTTTTTTAATCCTCACCCCAGGATTTTTTATTGATTTTTGATAGAAGGAGAGAGGAAGGTAGAGAGAGAGAAAGAGAGACAGACAGACACAGAAAGACAGACATTGATGTGAAAGAGAAACATTGATCAGTTGCCTCCCATACATGCACCAACTGGGGATCGAACCCACAACCTTTTGGTGTACAGGATGACACTCCAACCAACTGAGCCACCTGGCCACGGCTAGAGATAGAATATTTAATCCTGCATTTTTCCAAACGGGATAAATTTCTGTGGAATTCATGGGGCCAATGTGAGGACTTCAGGTGTGAAATAGCGTCAATCTATGCGTGTTGGTTGTTTCAGACTCCATTGGAAGACCTAGTCTCTCTTAGTAGCTCTTTCAGATGCACCCCGAGAGCTATGCTGCAGCTCGGGAAGTCTAAGTCCCAGGTCTGTGCCTGGGGGAGCGGCTCTCACACTGCAGCCAATGAAGATTGCATTGGGAGATCTGAAAAAGTTGGGGTCCTTTTAGACATCTCTTTATGTATTGTGAGCCAAATCCATCTTCTTCATGCATTTTCAATGAGTGTTATAGATTAAAACTTTTTTTTTGAGAGGACCACTAAATTTGTTTTGAGAGGCATTTTTGCAGAAACTGAGCTAAATTGAGCTTCCTTCCAGCCAGCCCTGCACAGTGTACCCTCTTGGTATTGACCTTTATTTCCTGAGGCCGCTGTGCCCCAGAGTTTG
This sequence comes from Tonatia bakeri, assembly GCA_004024845.1. NCBI lineage: Eukaryota > Metazoa > Chordata > Mammalia > Chiroptera > Phyllostomidae > Tonatia > Tonatia bakeri. The sequence continues at coordinate 93,520 of PVIA01005559.1, forward strand.
TCACTAACAGTCTTGTGACTTGACTGAGGAGACACACAAGATTCCCACAGTTTCTCTAGCTTCCTCCCTATATTTCAGACCTGCCCCAGATGGTAAATAGGCTTACGGAGCCTGTTAGATAAACCAAATGTTCAGTCAAAAATCTTGTGCCATTACATTTGACAGTGAAAGACAGGCGGTCCCATCGGAGGGTCAGACCAGGGTGCGAATCATTGAATGATAGCATTGGAAAGGGCTCGGAGAAGTTTGATCTAACTCTCTGCTTTAAAGAGGCAATTGACCTTTCTTTTAAAAAAAAAAAAAAAACTTCTTTAAAAAATATTTTATTTTTAGAGAGAGGGGAAGGGAGGTAGAAAAACATCGATGTGAGTGAGAAACATCCATTAGTTGCCTCTCCCATGTGCCCCGACCAGGGACCAAACCCGCAACCCAGTCATGTGTCCTGACTGGGAATCAAACTGGTGACCTTTTGCTTTGAGGGGTGACACCCGCCCAACTGAGCCACACCAGTCAGGGCAGGCCTTACTTTTAATATAACATAGAATTCTTTACGAACTGGAGTGTTTGATTTACCTGAAGCATGCAGGTAGTAACCAGCTTTAAACCAGATGGGGAACTGCATCACTGTGTAAGAATGGATGCCAGGCATTGTAGTTAAGTCAGTCTCCCAGTGAACTGATTAGTTCAGGGAGGGGCTCAGAAGTGGACACCGTCTGCAGGCGGTAAACCAGGGATCGGGCCATGGCTCTGTAATTACTCCCAGCCCTTTGGTTTGCTGTGTATTTCTGGTTGGCTGTCTCGTTCTCTGTTACACCCTGTTGTCTGTGACTACCTTGGTGTTTGTTCTTTTTTTTAATCTGTGTTTGCATTTGGCTTTGCTTACTGATTATCTGATGCAAGATTTGGTGACCTGGATGCCAGATTCTGTGTGTCCTTAGAATGATACTGATTTTGGAATTTTCCCTCCTCCCACAAGGGTTAACTGACTTTATAGCTGTAGATAAAAAACAGTCCTGCCCCACTCTCTCTTCCCTTTTTACTGTCTGGCCTGTTACTTTCAACCTACCTTAAAAATATATATATATATTTTATTGATTATGCTATTACAGTTGTCCCTTTCCCCCCCAACCCCCCTCCACCTAGTACCCCCATTCCCTCTGGCAATTCTACCCCCCCTTAGTTCATGTCCATGGGTCATACATGTAAGTTCTTTGGCTACTCCATTTCCTATACTATTCTTAACATCCCCCATCTATTCTGTACCTACTAATCTGTACTTCTTAATCCCTGTACCTTTACCCCCATTCTCCCCCTTCCCATACCCAACTGATAACCCTCCAAATGATCTCCATTTCTGTGATTCTGTTTCTGTTCTGCTTGTTTACTTAGCTTGTTTTTTAGATTGAATTATTGATAGTTGTGAATTTATTGCCATTTTAATGTTTATAGTTTTGATCTTCTTCTTTTTCTTAAGTAAGTCCCTTTAGCATTTCAAATAACGGCTTGGTGATGATGAACTCCTTTAGCTTTACCTTGTCTGGGAAGCATTTTATCTGTTCTTCAGTTCTGTGTGATCGCTTTGGTGGATAGAATAATCTAGGTTGTAGGTCCTTGCTTTTCGTCACTTTGAATACTTCTTGCCAGGTTCTTCCAGCCTGCAAAGTTTCTTTAGAAAAATCAGCTGACAGTTTTATGGAATCCCCTGTAGGTAGCTAACTGCTTTTCTCTTGGTACGTTTAAGATTCTCTCTTTATCTTTAACCTTTGGCATTTTAACTATGATGTATCTTGATGTGGTCCCCTTTGAGTCCATCTTGATTGGGACTCTCTGTGTTTCCTGGACTTGTATGTCTATTTCTTTCACCAAATTAGGGAAGTTTTCTTTCATTATTTTTTCAAATAAGTTTTCGATTTGTTGCTCTCTCTGTTCTCCTTCTGGCACCCTTATGATTCACGTGTTGGTACATTTGAAGTTTCCCAGAAGTTCCTTAGTGTGTCCTTGTTTATGTTGTTGTTTTTTAATTCTTTTTTCTTCTTGTTATTCTGATTGAATGCTTTTTTTCTTCCTTATGTTCCAAATCATTGATTTGGTTCTTGGCTTTATCCATTCCACTGTTGGTTCCCTATACATTTTTCTTTATTTCACTTAGTGTAACTTCATTTCTGCCTGGGTCTTTGTTATGCTGTTGAAGTACCCAGTGAGTTCCTGGAGCATCCAAATAACTAGTGTTTTGAACTCTGCATCTGAATGATCGATTGCTTATCTCCATCTTGTTTAGTTCTTTTTCTGGTGTTTTTTTCATTTGGGCCATATTTCTTCGTCTCTTCATTTTGGCAGCCTCCCTGTATTTGCTTCTGTGTATTAGGTAGAGTTGCTTTGACTCCCCATCTTAGTAGTATGGCCTGTTGTAGAAGAGTGGACTTGTAAATTGTGTGGGGCGGGGCCTTAGGTGATCGCCAGGGCGGGTCAACTTATGTTGCTGCTGTGTGGCTCTGTGTGGGGGAGGGCTCAAAAAGGGGACAACGCCGTTGCCTGGCCTCTGGAGTTTTGTCCAGGAGGACGCTGTCCTCTGGCACTCGCCCTGATGCCAGATACTTCATTTTCTCCCCATATGCCACTGGTGCCCTTCCAGCTGCTGCTCTGGTGCTGGAGCCTAGAAGGAGTGAGTCTGTGTAAGTCTTAAGTCTCTTATGGGCCCTTTAAGAGGAGATGCCTGAGAATCCCTCAGTTTCTTCCACAGCCCCAACCCCCACTGCGTTTTACAGCTAGAAGTTATTGGGACTTAACTTCCTGGCACCAGAACCCTGGGCAGGGTGGTCTAGTATGGGACTGGGATCCCTCTTTCCTGATGTATCCATCATGTTTTATCCACCACATGTGGGTGTGGGACTGCCCATTCCACATCTCCATGTATAAATGTATATAAATACACACACACACACACACACACACACAGTCTTCTGATATCAACATTTTACCACTTTGAAGAGGGTGTGAACAATATGTTATCATGTTACACTTTGAGGAAAGTGTGAAAACCTTATTTTCATTAAGTTCCTTTACTTTGCACACTTTTAAATGTGCACCTTTTAGATGCCAGATGGTATTTAATTTTTCTTTCAGCCCTCAAATATGATTTATAAAATGCATGGGAAGGATAGTTTTTTGTATGTACCCATATTTCTTTTTGCGTTATTCTTTCTTCTTGATGCTCCAAGATTCCCTTCTTTCTTTCTTTTTTTTTAAATCATTTTCTTTCTTTTTCAGGAACTTCCTTTAGCCATTTTTTAAGGGTATGTCTGCTAATGACAAATTCTTTTAGAAATTCTTCTTTGATAATTTCTTTTTCTCCCTTCATTCCTGAAGGATAGTTTTTCTCGATACGGAATTTGTGGTTGACAATTACGTTCTTTCAGTGCTTGAAAAAGTGTTACTTCCTACTGGCCTCCGTAGTTTTAGATAAGAAATCACTGTCATTTAAACTGGTAGAGATAATGCATGGTTTTTCTCTGGCTGCTTTCCAGATTTTCCTGTTTTTAGTTTGCGGGGGTTTATGTGTCTTGTCATGGATTTCCTTGGGTTTATCTTAATTGGTGTTTGCTTAGCTTCCTCAATGTGTGCATTTGTGTGTCTTTCCAGTTTCAGGGAGTTTTTAGCTATTATTTCTTTGAGTATTCTTTCAGGCCAATTTCTTTTCTCTTTTCTTTCTGGGACTCTGATACAAATGTTGGTTCTTTCGTGAGCATCTCACAGGTTTCTGAGGCTTTGTTCATATGTGTTCGGTCTGTTATCTCTGTTGTTCAGATTGGTAACTTCTCCCATTTTTTCTCAAGTTTACTGATTCTATCCATTGGCATCTCCACTGCACTATTGAGCCCATCCAGAGAGTATTTTTTTTTATTCCTGTCCATGTATTTTTCAGTCCTGTAGTTTCCATTTGGTCCCTTTTATAATTTCTATAACTTTTGATCATTGTAAGTTTTTAAAAGTTGATGTAGTGGACATATCACCTTATATTAACCTCAGGTGCACAACACAATGATTCAATATTTATATACTTGTGAAATGATCATCACAATAAATCCAGTAAATATTCATCATCTAACATAATTATAAATTTTCTTTACTATGAGAACTTTTTAGATCTATTCTCTGAGCAACTTACAAATATTATTTGAATAATAGTAGAGTATTATTAACTGTAGTCACCGTGCATTGCGTCCCTGTGCCCTGTTTATTTAATAACGTGAAGCTTGTGCCTTTGACCCCTTCATCCTCTTCTCTCAGTTCCTGCACCCCTTGCCTCCAGCAACCACCAGTCTGTTCTTTGTATATTTGTCTGTTCTTTGGGTTTGGTGATTTTGTTATTTTCACTAGATTCCACATATAAGGAAGATGATACAGTATTTGCGTTTCTCTGGCTTATTTCACTTAGCATAATGCCCTTGGAATCTGTCCATGTTGATGCAAATGGTAAGATTTCCTTCTTTTTTGTGGCTGAGTAATATCCCATTGTGTATGTACCACATTTACTTCATTCATTCTTTGGTGGATACTTAGGTTGTTTCCATATCTTGGCTATTGCAGATAACATCACGGTGAACATGGGGATGCTGATATCCTTTCAAGTTAGTGTTTCTGTTTTCTTAGGCTAAGTAGCCAGAAGTGGAATTGCTGGATCATACGGTAGTTTTATTTTTATAACATATACAGGACCAGAGAAGAGGTTGGAGTACTTGATGGTTTTGGAAATTATATAGTTCTCTGTGCTATTTCTAATACTTTCTACAGGGCCTGACACGTAGTAGGCATGGACATATTTGAATAAATAAATGTAGGCAGTATACTTAACAGAACTCTTTGATCATTGTTAAGCCATTGTACTTGTAGTTCACAAGCTAGGCCCCCTAGTACTGTGAACTCTGAGACTTTTTGGCTAAAGTGGCTGAGTAATATCATACAAAGTAATATATGGCATTTTGGTTTTGTGACATTTTTGAAATGTGAGAAGAGGTATTGGTGACATAATTATGATAGAATTAGTATATAATTTGGTGTAACTCATGATGTATGATGTATGATTAGAAAGTGAATTGCTCTGATTTGAATAGAACATTATTAAAGTAAATCATCTCATGTTTTTTAAGTAGTTTCCAAATTGTATTCACGCAAGACCAGCTATCTGGTTAAAGTTCTAACACAATTTTTAAATCTCTGATTTCATCACCACTCCTGTGAACTGACTTACGTTCTTATTCCAAAGGAATTTCCTATTGGAATAGACTATCCTAAAGTAATTTCTGCATAATTCTTTAAAGCCAGGAAATGTTTGAAAACTCAACATGGCTATGGTATTAGGTTGAGAAGTCAAGAAAACATATTAAATTTCAAACTGAGCAGTCTAAAAAAGCAATCATTGGATTTTTTTTTCTAACCATGTGGTAGGTGAATCTTTCAGTTATAAAAATTTTTGATTGATTTAAAAACAAACAATGACAATAGAAAGTCATTTTAAATGAATGGATGAGTTTGCAAAAAGGAAGGAGCAGGATATCAGGAAGTAAGATGGCTTTGCAGCCACTGGATACCCTGGGGACATGTACAGACCTGGGTGACCTGTAACTTTAGAACACAGAGGCTGGGGGGTGACATGTGGACTTCCACAGGTTGGGAAGCCAGATTGGAGACGACTTGAGGGAAAGGACTCGTGAAGGGACGCACCCTGCAGCAGGATGCAAAGGAAACGCTCTCTGTGGCCTTGGCTCTGAGTGCAGGTTGAGAGTAACAAGGAAAAAAAAGTCTCCCTTGAGAATTTGGGGCCACTCACTCACCCTCATGCGTACATTTGGGGAAAAAAGTCCAAGTCCAGAATTATAGTTTAACACGGACCTGGGTCTTTGGTGCTCCAGGGGTGTGGCAGAACTGTACTCGAATTCTACCTGGAAGAAAACATCTTCAGCCAAGCTGCAAAGAATTGGTACAGAGTTACAGAAAATAGGAACATACAATCAGCAGCCATCGTCCTAACCAGCCACCAGGAGTGAGAGTCAGTAGGAAGAGCACGGCAAAGAACCAAACTCAGTGGACTTCAGTCACTGGCATATAAAACAGTTTATGGAATGAGTATTTCAATATTATGAAAGGAACCAAAGGGGAAATTGAAACATGAGTGAGGAGCAAGGGTCTGTATATGACCAGGCAGTTTTTTAAAAGAACCAAACACATGCAAAATAAGAAACACATTTTTAAAAAAAAATCAATGAAAAGATCAAATGGCATACTATAGCCGAAGAGACACATAACCAGCAGGTGGGTGTGAGGCTAGGCCGGCGGAGACTGCACAGAGGCAGAGGGCAGATGTGTTCACAGGGAGGAAAGACATAGTGAATACATTGCAGACGATGTTAAAGGGGGGTGGGTATTTGAAGTGATTAATGGCTGAAGTTTTTCTAGAAAAAAGACTGCAATCATCACACTTCACAAGCCCAAGAAAGAACAAAGAAATCCGCACCTGGGCCCATGGCTCATTGTAGTGAAATGCCCAACAGACGAAGACAGAGATCTGAAAACCTGGAGACAGTGGAACAGAGTGCTGGACTGAAATAAGGCCCAGTCTAGAGCTGTATTTTCAGCCAACCAGTGTTTCAAATATGAGGGCACAAGACAGACATTTTCACATAAACAAAAAGTTTTTACCTGTCTATCTAAGATCCCCCCCTTCCTCCAAATAACTTTGAATGATTTATTTCTGATCTTAGAAGGAGAGTTTGAGATGTAAGAAGGAGCTTAATGAAGTAAAATAGTAAGCATGCGGATAAATCTAAACATACGTTAATTATATAAAAAGAAAAACATCTAATTTGTGGAGTTTAAAAAACTTCAATAATGTTGGGGTAGTGCTGGACTAATGCACTACAGTTGGATGTAGGAGGGAAGGAGATCTCACTAGATTTAAAACCTGCTTCAGGTCCGCGCATTATTTGGGAAGAGTTTAAAGAAAAGGATTTCAGTAAATATGAGTGCTAAAAATTAAAGCTTAACATTTAAAGAGTGGAAATCTTCTAAATGAGGAAAAAAATAAGAATTGAGAAAAAAACTAGTCAATTTGACAAAAGGGCAAACTAGAGAAAAAAATAAACAGAAAATTTGGGAAGAGTGGACAAAATGAAAGGGTGGAAAGAAATCCCGATATCAGTAATCAAATTGAGTACTAAGGGACTCTACTCTTAAGTTAAATGACACAGGTCAGACTAATGGGAAAAACCAAATCTGGGCATGTGCTGTCTGTAAGAGAACACTGAAAGGAAAAAGAACAGGGAAAACCTGACAGTGAACAGGAGAAAATGGGCCAATACTAACCAAAGTGTTTCTTGTGTAGAAATCATATTGTTGGACCCAAAATATTAGCATCTGAGAGGGTCACTATATAATGATAAAATGTCGATTTTACCGGGAAGCTCTAATGCTCCTCAGTTTGTATGAACCTAAGAGCCTCGCTCCAAATGATAAAGCAGAAAGTTGACTGCAGAAAATCGGACAGATCCATTCGCGTGTCTCTCTCAGTAGCTTCTGAGGTGCAGCAGACAAAAGTGAGTCAGCACTGAGGAGAGGGGACGTTATTAACAGGTTTCCTCCGTGAATGTGGATAGAACTCTGTTCCCCCCGCCTGGGAAGTAAACCTTCTTTTCTCAAGCACATACTGACCGTTTGGGAAAATTGGCCGTGCTTTAGGCCAGGGGTTTGCAAGCCTGTGGAGAAGACCCAAATAGTAAGTGTTTTCTGCCGGGTGGGTCCTAGGCCCTTTCTTGCGGCTGTCCCGTCTGCTGCTGTGAAAGCAGCCATAGACCATGTGTGGCCACGTGCCTGGGGCTGTGTGCCAAAAGTTTTTATTTATTTTTATTTATTTTATTTACAAATACAGGTGACTGGCTGGGTTTGGCCTGTAGGCCTTGCTTGCCAGCTTCTGCTTCTGGTCATAAGAGTCTCAGACATCTTGAGGACTAAGTTGGCGGTGGGGACTCGGCGCTGTCAGATATGTTACTGCCTAGAACGTGTGGCTGTGGCACAGAGACAGATAAACAGACTGAGGAGGCAGAGTGGAGGCGCAGAAACAGATTTCTGTGGAAGCTAACACGTGTCAGAGGGACACTGCACGTCAGTGGGAGAGGTGAACAGTTCACCGTGTCGCTGGGATAATCGGTTAGCTGGATGGGAAGAAGGGGACCCTCTGCCTCATCCCCCATACAAAGTCCGGTTCGGGCGGGTTAAAGACTCAGTAAAAAAGCTGGACTTATGCAGCACTTATTATGTACTTGACCTTGTTCTGGCACTTCACATACATTTACTCCTTTGATCACTGTGTTTATCTTTAATGGTAGGTGCTATTATTATCTCTGTTTTTTATGAGAGGAAACTGAGGCAAGCATAGAGAAATCAGGTAGTTTGTCCAGGGCCAGATTAATGGAGCCGTAGGGGAACCCAGGAATCTGTGCTCTTAACCATTATTCTTTCCTGCCCCTTTCACTTAAATGTGCAGCACCAAATTCTGAATTTTTTAATATAGAGGCAAGTCCTTATTACCTCCGTGTAGGGGGGGCTTTTTTTTTTCTCTAGGAAGGATATTATTTTTATTATAAAGGACCAACAATAAATTTGGCTATCTTAAAATTAAGAACTTTTGTTAGATACCATAAAGGAAGTAAAAAGACAAGTGAGAAATCAGGAGAAGATACTTGCAACACATACAAGGTCTGTACCAGAAGGTATCCATCCAGGTAATATGAAAATAGAGACATTTCTTGAAGAAGATACAAGAAACATTGTACGTAGGACGATGGTGCCTCAGACCCCTTCAAAGGAGGCACCTTGGGACCACACCCAGTTCTCCCAATCACCATCAGCTGCCCCATCATATTTTCTGAATGTCATCTATGGTCTGAAATCCCTTCCTTTCAAAGGTGATTTTAGTTTTGGGAAAAGCCAGAAATCGCAGGGTGCCAAATCTGGGCTGTAGGGGGTGCTGAGTCACCTGAGCGAGTCGATATTTTGCCAAAAAAGTCTGCATGAGACGTGATGCGTGAGCAGGCATGTTGACATGATGCGTGAGTGGACATGTTGTCATGATGAAACTGCCAATCACTAGACGCCCATAGCTGCGGCCATCTGAAGCACCGGAACAGTTTCTGTGGAGGAATGTTCATACTTAATGCAAAATTTGATGCAGATTCATTGCTCTACTAGCTCAGTCACTGAATGTGATGGCCACACAGCACACATGCTCACTCAGCAGCATCTACCGCCCCCGCTGACAAGTACAGTGAAGGTGTCATTGTTCACACATGCACGTTCCAGTCCTCTAGCCTTTGCTGCCGGGTTACATCGATGCCGCACAAACCACTCTTGTTTTATTGACAATGGCTGGACGTTTTCCGGACAGACCTCCGGATGTTAAGAAAGGATTGTAACTGAAACTAGAAAGAATTCCTGCTGGCCCTGGCTGGCATAGCTCAGTGGATTGAGTACGGGCTGGAACCAGGCATCGCAGGTTCGATTCCCAGTCAGGGCACATGCCTAGGTTGCAGGCCATGGCCCCCAGCAACCGCACATTGATGTTTTTCTCTCTCTCTTTCTCCCTCCCTTCCCTCTCTAAAAATAAAGAAAGAAATCTTTAAAAAAAAAAGATCTTAAAAGAAAGAATTCCTGCCTTACCAGTAAGGCTTGTGAGTTTTGTTGGACCACATCTTCCACGATTGATGTTGCTGCACGTTTTACTTTCTCCTAACCCTAGTGGCCATAAAATGGCATATTTATGGTTTTGATGTGCTATTCTTGATTTTTCCTGAGGCTACACTCACTTTTTGTACTCATGGCTGTTATTTGTGTGTATTCTTCATGAAGTGTCTGCAGGAGGTGGGACACAGGGTGACCATTTGGCACTTTGGGGAGTAGGTTGTGACTGCATCCAGCTATTTCTGAGTCTGTATATTTTATCAGAGAAACACTCGTGATCAGGTCAGCTTCTCTGGCTGATTTTTTTTCTAGGAGGTTTTTTATTTATCTTCATTTTGGAGTGTACTCAAATCATTTAACAGAACACTATGAATTTGCTGGTACAGTTCATAACATTTGAAAGGATTAACATTTGATTTATTCTCTCTAAATCCACAGCTATTAGGAAATACCCTAAAACTTCAGGATTTACTTTGCAGAAATGATTTCCTCCTAATGTATGCTTTTCGAAGAAATTCATAATCCTGTTACATAAGAGGCTATATAGCTTAAATCCCACACATTGATATTTAGTGATTTAGTGACCAGTTATACTTAAAAAAAAAAAAGCTTAAACATTTTCTAATTCTCAAAGTAATAAACACTCATGTAAGAAAATTTGGGAAACAGAAACATGTAGATGATACACTATTTAGGGAATTCAACCCATGTGGTACGTTCCTTGGTGGGCTTTTGTTTTTCTGTCTTTATGCACATGGTTGAAAGTAACAGTCCCCCTTTAAAAGAAGAGCTTTAACCTCTTATTATGCCCCCCACAAAAGTAAATCCTAATTATTTAGATATTTAACCACATAGAAGTTGAGTCAAAATTTGTGGTCCGGTTTTAGTGGTTGTATATTCCTCTTCTGTCTGTGCGTTCCTTGAGCATAGGTTTTTTTCTTTAAAGTTATGACCACTTTAAATCTTTGCAAGAGAGGAGCTGGGAACATGCGCAAGTTATCAGTTTATTGCTCCTCAGCTCCGCGCCCACCCTTCATCACGGTGGTTTGTGATACTGCTGCTGTACCCCGAGATATTTCTTCTTTGCCACCTGGCATAATGTTATGGTTTGTTCGTAGAAGATGCTGGAGAAAACACAGCAGGAAGGAGGAAGGAACTTTGTCTTCCTGGTTCCTGCTCGCTTTTCTCCTCCTGCTCTTTGGCACTCAGCCTGCATGCAGGCCTGCAGTGATTGATGCTTACCAGGCCCTGGGTTTTAGCAGCTTCCCACAGGTGGCTTTGGCAGCAAGTCCCTCTGGCACCCGCACGGGCAGTTTCCTAGTGAATTTTGTTGGTACCCCAGGGGGTGTCCTGCTTGCCGGTCAAAACACATTGCACTTCTACCGTCCAGGAGGCTTACACCACACACTCTCCAGAGTGGTTTGGATTTCAGCCAGTGGTGGGGAGAGGACTGTCCTGTGTCCCACAGGACACGGAGCACCGTGTCTGGTGTCTCCCTCCTAGGTTGCTGGCAGTGCACCCTACCTCACCAGGTCATGGTGGTCAACAGTGTCCCCAGGTTTTACCAAATGTCCCTTGAGGGGACAAAATCACCCCTGTCGGGAACCACAGATGCAGTAGGACATTCTTTCTTCCATGGTAATGTTTCCTTTTCTTGGTTTTGGGAATATTGCCTCTCTGGTGTTTTTTTTTCCCCTTTATATTTATTGTTCCTTTTCACCCTGCTTTGCTGGTTCCTCTCTCCCTGGCCTGTTAACGTCCACCTCTCCCCTGAACTCGTCTGTTTGGAGGGTTGTCAGCCACCTCCACTCCAATCTCTAGTTGATGTCTCACGCTTCATACGTCATATATGAACTGGCCTCTGCCTTACCCAGCTGTCTCCATCCGTAACTGTCTCATTTCGTTTGATGGCAGTTCCTGTTGTCCAGCCCAAATTTTGGTCATGCCTGACTTGCTTCTCTCAAACCTCACCCGGGATCCATTAAGAAGTCCTATTGGCTCTACCTGCACCATGTATCCAGAATCGAACCTTCCCCCACCGTCTCTGCTGCCACCACTGTTGTCACTTGCTTAGTTTACTGCACGAGCCTCCAGACAAGGTGTCCCAGCTTCTGTCCCCAACCCTCTGAGCACAGCATCCACAGTGACTTTTTAAAATGTCAAATCACGTACCTCCTCTCTTCAGAACTCCACAGTACTCCTGCCTTTCACTCAGAATGAAAGCCAGAGTACCCGTCACATAGTAGGTGCTCAGCCAATATCTGTCGAATGAATGGAGTGCTAAATCAAACATTCACGTGCGCTGTCTTCGACGTCATCTTGCTGACACTTTATACTTTCGACTCCTCCTCCCTCCCTGACTCCTCCCTCCTCCAGCCACAGTTATTCCTCTTTGTCTTCCTGCTTGGTTGTCTCTCTCTTTCAAGGTTCCACTTCCTGGATATACAGTCATGTGAACCTCTGTGAAAATCCGTGGCCCTCTTCCTCCTCCTTATAGTCTTCATCTTTCTTGATTTCAATAACACCTGACTGGTTAAACCGGCACCTCCAGGTTGGTTCTTCCCAGTAGCTTCATACTATATTTATCCAAGAAGACTCCCCTTCCACTTTCATTGCCACCGACTCTAAGCTCCGTGAAAGCTGGACTGGATTTCTCTGGTCAGCTACTGTGTTCCTGCCGCCCAGCCTGGTTCCCGGTACGCTGTGGTCACTCAGCGTGCGTCTGGGGAATGTATGAAGCTTGTCTCCTTTAATACTGCGCCTCGGTCATCTTCAGCTGGGTGCCTGTATATTAATACATAGTATTTACTTTCCCCAGACCATATTTACTGTTTTCTCCCAGATAGTCTAAGGCTGTTTTAAAATGAGGTAATTAAAAGTAACAATCTTAGAAATCTTATTTCTTTTTTCTTCCTACTTGCATGCTTATTAGCCTAGTCTTTATATAGGTACTGTTTCATGTTAGTATTGTCTAAATTTTAATATTCCTTTTTTAGTTTATTCCTTTCTCTGTAAACAGCCTTGGAATTAAACTTGTCCTTATCTATTAACGTTTATAAGAATGGTAGAGTTGAGTTTAACGCAAACACATTTTATCTTTTAAATTGATGACTAATTCCATCATTCAAAACTAATGAAATACCTTTTTTCTAGATCCTTGTTTTCTTCTATTCTTTTTGTGTCTTTCTTACGCATCCCATTGTACTACGTTTTTAGTTTCCCCCCAGGTATTATAAAGGGAAACAGTACAGAACTTAAATAAGGCTTACTTTTAAAAAAAATCACTTATTTATTATTTAACTATGTTTGCCACTGGCAGGAATACTTTTCTACTACCTGTATACATATTGAATAATACATTATACTATATATATCCAGTTTCTCTTTCAACTCGAAGTATAGAACTAATTTTTGTCCTACTTGTATTTGGAGCATTGTAGTTAATAGTTCATAAGCCTAGAGGCCTGTCTCCTTATTTTTCCTATGTGTACTGTTGTGTTTTTCTGCGGTCCTGCTCCAGTATGCCCCCTGGGCCCTCACTGGCAATCATCCTGTTTGATGTAAGGACTTTTATGATCTGTGTCCTGCCTAGCTCTCCAGCCCCTTCTGGTCACTCATCAGCAGCAGCCCCAACTGTACCGAGTTACATGCAGTTCCAGAAATAACTCTTGTTTTCTCTTCCCTGTGGGCCTTTGCACATGCTGTTCCCTCTGCGTGGAGCCCTCTGCTCTGGCCCCTCCCTCTGTCACCCCCTGGATAGGTCCTTTAAACCTGTTCGGAGGTTGTTTCCTGGCATCATTTCACAACACCTTCGGCTCTCCTGTGCTCCCCCGCGTCCTGTGTCAGCCTTTAAGGTCACTCCACTGTTCTGTTTGTCACCTCACTTGCATGTGATGTCCGTCAGGACACAAAAGGACTCCTCTCCCTCCATGCTTTACAGAGAACTCTCAAATAGAATGGAAAGGGAAAAGTGCCTAGTGGTTTTAGACGCAGTTAAATGAATTCAGTGGCCACAGTAATTTCGCAAGAAAATGTTATTATCTCCATTTTTATAGTTATAGAAAACTGATGTTAATTTGCCCAGGGATACAGTTATGAAATGGGAGAACTAGGATTTGAACCCAGGCCTGGTTTGACACCAGTGTCTCTGATTATTTTATTTCACCATGCTGCTTCCTCAATCACATTGATACAAATGTAATAATTGATTGATGGGATGTAGTGTAGTGAAAAAAACAAAGACTTGGACATCAGATCTGGGTTTAAATTCTAGTTTTCTATTTAACCAGCTGCTGCTGGCAAGTTTCATAATCTCTAAAATCTGTTTTCCCTTTTTTAAAATGTGGCTGATAACTTTACCTACTCCAGAGATTGTTGTGAAAATTAAATGAAATAATACATGTAGAGGGTTTTGTGCAGTGCTGGGCAGGTGATATACATTATAGATAGTAGTTGTAAGTTGATAAGACTATATATAGTTACTAGCAAGGAAAGGCTAACAAAGGCTTAAGCAACAAAATAAAATAAAATAAAATGGCTGCACACAGGAAAACTCCAGAGATAGCTGGTCTTCAGTGACTTAGGTTTCTTCTCTTTCTCTTTCTCATAGTCAGAGCGTGTCTGTGAAGTTTCAGATCCCTGTCAGAAGCTGGAGAGAGTGACAAGGCATGGGTTACGGGAGTAGCTCAGCCACTCTCCTGACTGCAGTCTTGCCATCCACCCAGGCTATGAGAGAGCCTGGGCCAGAGCAGGCTGGGGCCTTTGTGACCAGACCAGCAGTCGTTCTTCATCGAGGGATGAGCGCCTCGCACCCTGCTATAAACTTAGAGAAGTGTCTTCCCCAGTGGGTGTGGTGATGCTGCTGCTGTATGATGACATGGCACTGAATGCCATCGCATGGTCTGCTTGTCACTTCAAGGCTCTTAAGTGGTTAGCTGTAAGCACCGTGCATTGTTTTAATCCATATCAAGTGAAGGCTGAGGGTAGATCACTTAAGTTATGTCCCGATTTTATCATTATTTAGGTGCTAGCATTTTGTAAAACTGGCTTCTCATTTTCCTATCTCATTGGCTTACCAATGCTTACAGAACATCACTACAGATTCTGACTGCACCGCCCCCACCCTGACCTCCACCCCAGCCAACACACCCAACATCAAAAGCCCAGACAACAGCCACCATAGACAAATGCAAAACCTCACGACATTGCTGGCATCCCTCTGACAGTTTGATGGCTGCAGCTTTTTTCAAGGAGGAACTAAAGCTTCAGCTTTGAATCACCAACGTTGGTGGTATTCTTAAAGCCACTACTTGCTCCTAGTGTTTCATGTTGGAGACATCTCCTGCCACTGGCATCAGACCCTGCGAGGACAGTGGGATCTTCGGGAGGTCTGCCTCCTACCACTGAGCTTCCTGTTGCGTCTTACAATTACTAGGCCTCTCTCCACCTGCTCGCTGTGGGGATCTTGAGCAATGGAGAGAGGAAAAGGAAACGAGCCCCCGCGCTCTCGCTGTGTTGCCACAGTTTGGGAGGGACACGTTACTCAGATGCTCATCTGGATTCTGGGATGGGTTCTGAGTGAGATGGGGGATTTGGGGGGTGTATACTCTTCCCAGTTCTCTAGTCAAATTACATTTGGGCTCCTGAGGACCGATCTGAGATCTTTCTATATCACAGGGAAGTATTTGATGACTTCCAAGCAACTTGAAAACAAACATTTGGAGTAGACTATATCCTGAGTTGGATGGCCTGCCTCTGTATTTCACCTGTCTGTGCCTGGGTGGGAGACACTCGTGCAAAGGGAGAAGGCAGGAGGCACTAAGGACATGGATACTCGCAGAGTAGTGGATTAGTCTCTCTATGATAAGAAGTAAATTATACAGAAAATCTGAGTCTTGTCTGCAGGCTGAACTATGTTCTCTCCTGTGGGGCCTTGATACAGTTTTTCTTTTCAGTGTTCATGTTTGAAAGCTTCAGTTGTTCTTCCATTAAGTCTCCGCTCAGAGACCTTAGAGACACATATGTAAAGAATAACACTTGATGATTGCGTGACTCTTACCGAGTTACCTTCTCGGGCTCAACAGTATTGTTTTACAAATCTATGTTAATGCCACGTTTTCTAGAACTTAGATTCACTGGATGGTTTTTAGTTATTCAGAAGCCACTGATAATTTAGTACTATAATAATAAACATAGCAATGATTACTAAGCTCAGCTTCCAAATATTTACAGGGAATGCGTACGCTTTCCTGCGGCCGTCTTTGGAAACTGGTCTGAAGTACGTGCAGAAAAGACGAGATAAGTTGAGAAGCAGCTGTTGCAAGACTGAAGTGCCCAGCTGTGTACTAACAAAATGAATCTCATGCTGATTAGTTAACAATTCTTTGGCAGTCACAGACATATGTAAAGCTGTAAACACAGCATGAAGAAATAAAAAAAAAATTAAAAGCATTTTCTAAGATTAAAACATTGGCAGTGTCTAGCCTACCATCTGTGTTACTGAAAAGTTGAATTTGTTGTGGGTAAGTGATACCAAGGTTACTCCCCCCGCCAAAAAAAAACATTGCTTAACCCGTCAGAGTCTTCATTCTTAAATATTACTATCACATGTCTTGGCACTTTGATTTAGAGAAACAAATGTTACTTCAGGAGAAAAAAAACTCCACGTGGTATATATAAATCTGAATTATTTTATATTAGCACTTTTGTTATGAAACAGATTTTTTTGTTTCTGTTTTGCTTAGTCCTTTGAATTCTTTTAGGTCAAATCTATGAGTTATTTTTAGGTTTTCTACTGAAATGCTCCTTTGTCTAATTTAGAGGCCTGACCATTTGCCCACAAAACCCAGGACTGTTGACCCAGAGTGCCACGGTCTTCTGTGGGAAGCGGTGGGGCATCATCACCCTCAGAGTCTTCCCTCCTTGGTCAAGTAGGTGGGGAAATTTTTAGGATGGCCTATTTAGGCTAAAGCTCACTCTTCAGTCCTTAAAATAATCTTCCATTTCATTTTCTTTTGTAGGACCCAAAATTGAGAACTTCATGCCCATAGGTTACTTTTGTGTGCTACATCAGCTCTTTACAATTAGTTTCTTTCGGTTCAGCAATTTACTTCCTCAGTACTTAGCTTGCAGACCACAGAATGGGATTTTATAGGTGTATAGTGAAAAACCTTAAAACTTTATAGAAATCAATTTGTCTAATATGATTGGTCTGAAAACAAAAGTATAATTAAGCCTTTATTAATGTGTGGATGTGATTATATTAGGCTGCCCAAAAGATAAGCTTTGGTATTCATTATTCTCATATTAATAATCTGCCATAAACTGAAATACTTCTACTTTGATTCAAGGACTAGAGATCAGAAAAGAGATTCTTTCATGAGAGTATTCAAGTTTCTTTGTATATAACTTATTTTTTAACTTATAAAACCTAGGATTCTGAGGGCATTGACCTTTTTCATAATCTATACTATTACATAATCTATATGATGTGTGTAAAAATTTCGGCTCATTGGCTGGTCTTATTTTTGCCTGTATACCTTTGCCTTTGATTCGAATGGGAAACGGTTCCCACGCAGAGCGTATTGCCTGCCTTGCTGAGTGCGTAGAGGGCAGCTTTGTTGGGCAGCGCCGTATGGAGCGAGGTAGGAGTGGACAGAGAGAGAGGGCTGCCTGCCACTGAAGGAGCGAGCTGTAGAAAGGAAAAGGAGAGAGCAAGAGGAAAACTTAGTAGTCATTTTTGTCATTTACAGACTTGCTACAGGGCCTTCTGGATACTCCATTAATTCATAAAGTATCTCTGTGAGCTGGGGGTGGAGGGGGTCTTAATAGCGGATTATAGAAAGAGAGCTTGTAGCTGGGCTTGTCCCTGTAATTATAATCACCTCTCAAAATGAAGAAAATAATGTTAATTGAATTTCTGTAAGAACATATTTCAGGAAATACATTTAGTCGACTAAAAGCATAATTTTAAAATGGCCATTAAAGATAGATTTTCATATTTAAGATGTACCACATTATCAGTGAAAAGGCAGCACATGGAAAGCATTTGGGTTTTCATAAAATTCTGTAGTTTATTTTTTAAGGAAGGGTTCTAATCGTAATTATCGAAAACCTTTATTATAACTGTTGCTACTACATTATGTTAAATCCTCTCAGTTTTTATGCTGTAATTTCAAATTTGTCATTATCTTAAGGAGGGGGGTTGGAGGAAGTTTCATATAGGCACCCGGTCGTGTGAAGCACATCAAGAAGAGGGTCAGCATTGAACTCTCTAATGAGCTCATACTGCGTGTGTCAGTGGGTGGCGTGACTTTCGAGATGTTTCTTCGTCCTGTGGGCCTTAGTTTCCTCATCTAGAGAGTAAGGGGCATGAAATAGCAGATGAGTTCTCCACTCCGTATTGTGGAGAGATCCATTATTCAGCCCAACTCCTGGAGCTTGGTATTCAAGCCCTTTCACAGCTAGAAACCTTTCAAGTTAGGTTTATTTAATTTACTTTCACAAATGTCATTGTACTATTCATCTCTCTCTAGACTTGCAAATTCTGTCTGTAGGACCCAAACAGAAGTAGTTCACTAATCTCCACCTTTACAGCTATTCCTGTGTTTCCTGTCCTTGTCAGCGGGACCACTGTTTGTCTCGTCACCCCTTGTAACAGGCACGATGCTTAGTGCTTCGCCCGCATTGTTTTCTAACTTAGTCCTCCAGACAACCCCGGGTGGGCACTGTCGGCACCTCCGTTTTACAGAGGAAATGGAAACCTGAAGAGATGAGGTCATGGTCCAACATAGACATCTGGAATGAGTCAGAGCCCACCAGGGGTGTCTGACCTTTTGGCGTCTCTGGGCCACACATTACATACACAAACACTAATGGAAACTGATGAGCAAAAAAAAAAGGATTTAAGTAAATTTACAGTTTTGTGTTGGGTCGCATTCATAGCCATCCTGGGCCGCAGGTTGGACACCCCTGCACCCGTGGGTGTTTTCAGAGCCTGTGCACGCCTTGATCTCTGGGTGATGCTGCTTCCTCTGTCCGCAGTCACCCAGTTCCTGTCATTCTGCCTCCTCATCTGTCCTTCCCCTGCCTTGACCGTAATTTAGATTCTTCATCATCCTGGCTCAGACGGTTGTGTTCGCCTCCCAGCTGGTCCCCCTGTGTCTAATTTTGTGACGTGGTTCTGATCATTCAGTGGTTTCCTCTACAGATTGAAGTAAAAGACCCTCAACATTTGTAATCCATCCCAGTTTATCTTCCCTGCTCACCTCCGTCTTGTATTACATCATAAATTCCTTAAGTGGGATACACATATCTTTGTATTCTTCACAGTGTTGTGGCCATAACTGCGTAGTGAATAATTGTTGACTGAATGAGGTAGACCTAGGCAGGTTCTTGGCTTGGCAATTCAGTATTCTTTGCGACAATTAAAATGAATTAATCTGTGTAGCAGGAGTAATAAGATTATTTTAGCATGTTAATAATTCACACATTGTTATTTTAATGTAGTAATAATTCATACAGTCTTCTAGTAATATTAATTTGAGTTAATAAGGTTTTTTAGCTATTACATGCCATTGTTCTGAGTTCCCGTAGAATTGTCTTTTTTCCCCAGGAAGGAATTAATGGAATTGAGACATAGCAGGAACACACACACTAGATTTTGGACATTTACTGTGGTGCAGAATGAAAATTAGCAGTCATTGACTCCTTGTTAGAAATTTGACTCTTCTGTCAAATTTTATCATCTTTATCTTGTATAAATAAGTCTGTGATCAGGATCATTTATGATGTTCAAGATATACCAATGATTCATGAACCACCCTGGGGATTAGTATAATGGGTATAATCTTATACTGGGTTTTGTTTTCATTTGTAATTTTTTAAAGTCTCTGTGTGTGTGTTGGCTGTTGTCATCTTTTAAAAATTAATTATTTGCCCTGGCTGGTGTGGCTCGTTGGATTGAGCGCGGACTGCGAACCAAGGCATTGCAGGTTCGATTCCCAGTCAGGGCACATGCCTGGGTTGCAGGCCACGGCCCCCAGCAACTGTACATTGATGTTTCTCTCTCTCTCTCTCTCTCTC